>SRVM01010445.1:0-14320 GCA_007570785.1 Antilocapra americana
GCCTTTCTGCTTGAACATTTAATCCCTCTTTTAGTTTCAAATCAGCACTGTGGCAGATATTATCAACAACCATTATCCCTGTCCTGAGGTAGTTGTCAACCCGGGGAGAGAAATAGGATCAACTCTGGGGAGAGGCCGCCTGGGCTTTGCCCCTGGAGGCTGTAATTGCCTTTGTCAGGAGAGGGATACAATTCTGCTTCTCTCTCTGCCTGCAGACACCAGTGTGAAATTCTCTTCCCCTGCCCTCCTCTGGGGGCTGGTCCCGTTGAGAACGAGGCTGGGTCTGGACAAGAAGGAAAGGAAACCTGCAGCCCCAGTTACAAGGTCTCAGCGGATCCTTCCAGCTGCCAGGTCTGCTGGCTTCCCCGGGCTCTGCTGACCGCCAAGGCCGCGGATTATCCTTAGCTCATGTCCACTCTGATGGGCTGGCCCTAGTCCTGTCGGTCCGATGGATTCCGCGCTGATCGCTGACCCGGCCACAGTTCTGATGAGGTCATCTGCCTGGCTTGTCCCCCCCACCGCCTCCCCCCAGGTTCGACATATGGTATCGCACAGCCTCAGGTCATTAAGGAAGGGAAAATCAAATTCTGTCCCTCTTGATGAAATGCCTGATTCCTCTATGCTTTGCCTAAAGAGAAATTTGCTTCAAGGGAAAAAGTAACACAAACGCTGAAAGTGAGCTTGCTTTGGAAAAAGGAGGATGTCTGTTCAGCCTCATGGGGGGACCATTCTTTCTATCGCCATTGTTCAGGCAAACTCTACAGTCTGTGATGAACCAGATCTTCACCTTTATCTTGTGATAAATCAATAACTGCCTTGATTCTCAGTTATTTAGAGAGTGCTTTAATAGCATTTCTACCCGTGGGTAAAGAGAGAGAAAATGGGGACTTCCTTGGTGATCCAGTGGTTAAGAATCTACCTTACGACGCAGGGGGTGAGGGTTCAATCCCTCGTGCGGGAATTAAAACCCTATGTGCTGCAGAGCAATAAGTCTGAGCCCCACAACTACGCAGCCTGCAAGCCACAGGCAGAGCATCCACACACCGCAATGAAATAGCCTGCATGGTACATGGAGATCCTGTGTGCTCCAGCTAGGACCTGACACAGCCAAAGGAATGAAGAAACACTGAAAAGAAGCAGAAGATGACACTTCAAAAAACAAGAAGAAAAGGCTTGCTTGTTTTTTACTCTTAGGTTATCTGGGAAGAAGAAAATTTTACTCAAGATCGATTTGGATGTCTTCTGAAAAGGGCAGACTAGATCATGGGAAACAACTCTTTCACTGAGAACATTTTAAAAAGCTGCACCAAATATATGAATACTCTGCTTAAAGTCATGGGGTGGGCGTGGCTACCTCACCGTATGGGCTTAAGATGCTGAGATCTAGACAAGACTTGAACTCCAGGGAGTGCAACATCTTCAGGCCTGTTGTTTGTTCTCCCAGGGCCTTGGCTAACTCCTGAGGAAGAAACTAGAGACTGAGAAGATAAACAGAGCTGTGAAAGGCGTGTGCCGGGACCTCCCCCCTTCACACTCCTCCCTGTGCCTGCAGCGAAATCCAGCATATGGCAGGCTCAGCACAGACTTAGTGACTGATGAGCGTAGGTCACTGATGCACGCTCATCTAGCCTTCCTTCCTCCAGCATAAATAGAAAGTAAGGCTTGTGTTAGGGAGACATGGTAGGTCCCAGCTAAGCTCCGACTAGAGCTCAGAGAATGGAAGTAGTCATCTGGGAATTCCTGCAGGTGCATATCGGCATGAATTGGTAAGAACAGAGGCCTTGGTCCTGGGTTAGTGGGAGATGAAGGCTGGGGAGAATAGGCAGAAGGAGGATACATAGTAAGGATGGCTAGGCAAAAGTCCCCACCAACATTTGCTTATTTCTGTTGGTGTATAATTGATTTACAATGTTGTGTTAATTTCAGGTGTACAGCAACGTGAGTCAGTTATACATATACGGATGTCTACTCTTTATTTTAGATTCTTTTCCCATATAGGTCATTGCAGGGTATTGAGTAGAGTTCCCTGTGTTGTTGTTCAGTTGCTGAGTGTCTGACTCTTTGTGACCCCATGGACTGGAGCACGCCAGACTCCCCTGTCCTTCACTATCTCCTAGAGTTTGCTCAAACTCATGTCCCTTGAGTTGGCAATGCTATCTAATTATCTCATCGTCTGCTGTCCCCTTCTTCTTTTGCTTTTAGTCTTTCCCAGAAACAGGACCTTTTCCAATGAGTTGTCTCTTCATGTTAGGTGGCCAAAGTATTGGAACTTCAGCTTCAGCATCAGTCCTTACAATGAATATTCGGGGCTGATTTCCTTTAGGATGGACTAGTTGGATCTCCTTGCAGTCCAAGGGACTCTCAAAAGTCTTCTCCAACTCCACAATTCAAAAGCATCAATTCCTCAGCACTCAGCGTTCTTTAGGGTCCAACTCTCAGATCCATACATGACTACTGGAAGAACCATAGCTTTGACTAATGGACCTTTGTCGGCAAAGTAATGTCTCTGCTTTTTAATATGCTGTCTAGGTTTGTCTTAGTTTTCCTTCCAAGGAGTAAGCATCTTAATTTTGTGACTTCAGTGGGTTCCTACTGGTAATCTATTTTATATGTAGTAGTGCGTCTTTGTCAATCCCGATCTCCTGATTCACACCCCTCCATCACTATTGACTAAGGGGTTAGACCCCAAAGAGGAAGAGACGTTCTCCTCAAAAGGCTCTGACTGTGAGAGCTGTAATGCTCTGGGTCCTGAGAGCTGTGATGCTCTGAGGACCAGCTCACAGACTGAACCACAAAACTGATGGGAGGTCCACCCTCTATGGTCTGCATGTTTGGTTCTCCAAGGACCTCTCTGGCCACTTGCAGAGGACAGCAGAACTCAATCAAACTGTATGTTCAAAACCAAGGGGACTGGGGTTTCCCTGGTGTTTCAGTGGCTAAGACTCCACGCTCCCAATGCACAGGGGCCCAGGTTCGATCCTGGGTTTGATTTGTATTATTTTTAAATAAACATACAAAGCACCCAACAATAAAAAACACAAGAGCACCAATAGCAAAGGCCAGGGCAAGATCCCTCAGAAGAAAGTTGAGCAGAAGGACACAACCTTACCCTGTTGGGTCCTAGAGATTCCCTGGGGAGTGAGTGGGGCTGCGGAGGTACAAGGTGCTGAGTTAATCTCAGGAGTTTGTGGGAACTGAGGCTCTTCCTGTCTGTGGTGTGGCTTCAGTTGCACCCAGAATGGGGCCTGGGACCTTTTGCACTGGTAAAAAGTACTTATTTTATGAATGAAAAATTTTCATATAGAGATTACTCTTTCGTAAGTATATAGAAACTCAAGTTTTAAAGATTATCCTTTTTAATTAAGTTATTAGTTTTCATGCTATTGAGTTGTAGGAGTTCCTTACATACTTTGGAAATGTATGCCATATCTGATATATGGCTTGCAAATATTTTCTCCCATCCCATAGACTGACTTATCCTTTTATTGATTGTTTTCCTTTGCTCTGAAGCTTTCTCGTTTGATGGCATCCCACTTGTCTATCCTCACTTTGTTGGCTGTGCTCTGGTGTCACATCAAGAGATCATTGCCAAGACTAATGTTGTGGGGCTTTAAAAAAAAAAAAATGAGCTAAAGAGTTGAGTAGACAATTTCTAAAGACATACAAGTGGCCAATAAGGTATGAAAAGATGCTCAATATCACTCATCATCAGGAAAATGCAAATTGAAACCAAAATGAGATATTACCTCACATCTGTTAGAGTGGCCTTTATCAAAAATAAAAAGAAGAAAAAGAGATAAATGTTGGAGGAAGGGAATTCCTGTACACTGTCAGTGGGAATGCAAAACAGTGCAGTCACTCTGGAAAACATTGTAGAGGCGCTACAAAAAATTAAAAATAGAACCACGGTCTGATCCAGTAAATCTACTTCTGGGTATTTATCCAAAAGGATTGAGACCAGGACTTGAAGAGATACCAGCACTCCAACAATTGACTAGCACAGGAGTTCTGAAGACCCAGAATCGAGGGATTTACAATAGCCAAGATGTGGAAACAACCTAAATGTCTGCGATGAATGAAATAAACACTATAATGGAATATTATTCAGCCTTCAAAAAGATGCAGATTCTGAAAGTGTGACAAGGAGGACAAACCTTGAGGATGTTCCACTAGAAGTGTAATGAGCCAGTCCCAGGGCAAACAGTGCCTGATTCCACTCACATTACACTGTCCAAAACTGTCAGACTTGTAGCGTCAGAGGGTAGAATGGCGGTTGCCAGAGGCTATGGGAAGGGGGAAAGAGGGTATGGGTATATACGGTGTCAGTCTGCAAAATGAATAAGTCCTAGAGACCTGCTGGGCAGCACTGTCCCTAGAGCTAACAATGCAGCCTTGTACCCAGCATTTGTTTTTGTTATTTAATCTTATCGTTAAGTGTCACCGTAATAAAATTAAAAATGTTTTTAAATCCTACTTTGTCTTCATTTTTAAGTTTCTGTTCCCAGCCAGGTTTCTTTGAAGTTAGAAGGGAAGATCCCATTCTCAGAAAGGCTTTAGTCTTACCAGAGACACAGTTAAGGAACAAGACAAAAGCAAGGGACACTGACTGTCTAACCAGCAGTGAGGCTGACACCCGCTGTTCCTCTTGCCGCATTTCACGTTTCGTGGTTCTAATCCACAATGTCACTTTGCTTCCCAATTCCAATTGACATCATTTTGATGTACATTTTGGGCTGATGCCTAAGGACATTTGAAAACAGTTTAGTGCTGAGCATAAGCTGATATATTCCCAGAATTCCTGTGCTGATCAATTATTTATCCCTTACAAATGCTAAGATCAAAACTGAAAAAAAGTTCTATATTTCAGCTTGACAGGAGCTTTTGGGAGACTAGCAGGAAGAAAATACTTTTGAGTCTTAAGTTGGTAAAAATGAGCTTCCCAATCCACTTATTCTTTATCTAAACAGGGCAATTCTTTTGCCCCCAGTAGTTAAAAATAAATTTTCACATTATGAAGAACTTATAATTTATATCAAATGTTTTAGTCTTTTAACATGAGAGTTATTGGGGATTTTTTTTAATACAACTAGTAAACATTGTGATTTTTTGTTTTAATTCAAAAGGTAATAAAAATGCCTAACTGCCACTTTAAAAGCATCTCTTGATCCATGAAGTTCTCATTTTTGTATACATACATTTTTTAATAGATTGCTTTTTTAAAGAAACTTCACATTTACAGAAAAGTTGGGAAGGCAGTGTGGAGTTCCTGTGTATCTGGCCCCCTCTTTCACCAATTATTATTATTTTTTTTAATCTTTGAGGACATTGTGTTTTATATATATATATATATATATATATATATATATATATTTTATTATTTATTTATTTGGTGGTGCCAGGTCTTAGTCGTGGCCTGTGAACTCAGTTGCAGCATGTGGGATCCAGCTCCCTGAGCAGGAATGGATCGCGGGCCCCCTGCGTTTGAATCACAGCCTGCCCCTGCAGTGGACCACCAGGGAAGTCCCCCCCCTGATATTCTAGTGCTTTCATGAGTCTAGGAGAAGTTACCGATTTTCAATTTACTCAGCTTTTTTCTTGTTGTCAGGATAGAGTGGTGACTTAGAAGAATTTGAGAAATAGGAGCTGTAACAGGAAGTCACACATGCATTTTTAAACCTTAATCTAGGTTTTCATGGATGCAATAAATGAAAAGTAGTGCATCATGAGTGAATGGAACAGGAGGGTGCTGATTTCCAGCTGTGTCCCTGGCTTCAGCGTTCAAAGAAATCACTGTTCCAGGACTTCCCTGGCGGTCCAGTGGTTAAGATTCCATGCCCCTGCTGCTGGGGGTACAGGTTCAATCCTTGGTCTGGAAACTAAGATCCCACATGCCCCGTGGTGTGGTCAAAAAGTTAAAAAAAAATCACTGTTCCTAAGGCCTAGCTTTACGTAGCCGAACATGAAAATCAAAGACCTGAGGCCCCTTGAGGACTCATATCCTTTCTCTTCCTTTCAATGATACTAAAACATTTCAAATAAAAGATTACATTGTTGCTCAGTCATGTCTAGCTCCTTGCATCCCATGGACTATACAGTCCATGGAATTCTCCAGGCCAGAATACTGGAGTGGGTAGCCTTTCCCTTCTCCTGGGAATCTTCCCAACCCAGAGATCGAACCCAGGTCTCTTGCATTGCAGGCAGATTCTTTACCAGCTGAGCTACAAGGGAACCCCTCAAATAAAAGGGGCGTGGTCAGTGTAGTGTGTGTGTGTTAATTTTTTTTTTTTTTGAGTGGGGTTGTTCAGTTGCTCAGTTGTGTCTGACTCTTTGCGACCCCATAAACCGCAGGACGCCAGGCCTCCCTGTTCATCACCAACTCCCAGAGTGCACCCAAACCCATGTCTATTGAGTCAGTGATGCCATCCAACCATCTCATCCTCTGTTGTCCCCTTCTCCTCCTGTCCTCAATCTTTTCCAGCATCAGGGTCTTTTCCAATGAGTCAGCTCTTCGCATCAGGTGGCCGAAGTATTGGAGTTTCAGCTTCAACATCAGTCCTTCCAACAAATATTCAGGACTGATCTCCTTTAGGATGGACTTGTTGGATCTCCTTGCAGTCCAAGGGACTCTCATGAGTCTTCTCCAACACCACAGTTCAAAAGCATCAATTCTTCACCACTCAGCTTTCTTTATGGTCCAACTCTCACATCCATATGTGACTACTGGAAAAACCATGGCCTTGACTAGATGGACCTTTGTTGACAAATCATGTCTCTGCTTTTCAGTATGCTGTCTAGGTTGGTGTGGTTCAGATGACACCACCCAGGACCCCCCTTCCTCCTGTTTCCCTCTGCCTTCAGGAGGTCTGGGGTCTGCCTCCCCCTCCACCTGCCCTGCTAGGCTTTCCCTTTGCAGTTACGGCTGCTGCCGCCACAGAGCTCAGACTCTCTGACCACGCCGTGCTTGGCCTCCTGCTTTTCTCCTGGACAATACGTGTTCGTATATCTTTCATAATGACACATAGGGCCACCACTGTGAGTGAACTGGCCATAATTTACTGAACTAGCTGCCTATTTTCATACATTTGTATTATTTTACTTTTTCCTATCACAAGCAAAGCTCTAGGACTTATTTTTGCAAATATTTATGCACCTTAGCTTTTTTTCTTTAATTTTTAAAAGATTTTTAGGACTTCCCTTGTGGTACAGTGGATAGGAATACGCCTCCCAATGCAGGGGACATGGGTTCAGTCCCTGGTTCAGGAAGATTCCACGCGTTTTGGAGCAACTAAGCCCAAGTGCCACAACTCCTGAGGTCTGTGCACCGAGAGCCTGGGGTCCGGAACAAGAGGCCACAGCCCAATCATGCACCCCAACAAAGAGTAGCCCCAGCTTGCTGCAAGTAAAGAAAGGCTCACTCAGCAATGGAGACCTAACACAATGAAAAGTCAATAAAGAATATATAAAAAAGAAACCTCAAAAGAGTTGTTGTTAAAAAAAAATCTATTTATTTGGCAGCAACTACTATGGAAACAGTGTCAGATTTTATTTTTCTGGGCTACAAAATTACTGCAGATGGTGACTGCAGCCATGAAATTAAAAGACACTTACTCCTTGGAAGGAAAGTTATGACCAATCTAGATAGCATATTGAAAAGCAGAGACATTACTTTGTCCAACAAAGGTCCATCTTGTCAAGGCTATGGTTTTTCCAGTGGTCATGTAGGGATGTGAGAGTTGGATGGTGAAGAAAGCTGAGTGCTGAAGAATTGATGCTTCTGAACTGTGGTGTTGGAGAAGACTCTTGAGAGTCCCTTGGACTGCAAGGAGATCCAACCAGTCTGTCCTAAGGGAGATTAGTCCTGGGTGTTCATTGGAAGGACTGATGTTGAAGCTGAAACTCCAATACCTTTGCCACCTAATTCGAAGAGCTGACTCACTGGAAAAGACCCTAATGCTGGGAAGGATTGGGGGCAAGAGGAGAAGAGGAAGACAGAGTATGAGATGGTTGGATGGCATCACCAACTCGATGGACATGGGTTTTGGTAGACTCTGGGAGTTGATGATGGACAGGGAGGCCTGACGTGCTGCAATTCATGGGGTCGCAAAGAGACATGACTGAGTGACTAAACTGAACTAAAGTATCTATTGTCTATTAATAGCAACTATTACCTATCTACAATCTATTACTGTCTATTACTCCAATTACTATAACTAATTGGAGAAGGCAATGGCAACCCAGTCCAGTACTCTTGCAGGGAAAATCCCATGGACGGAGGAGCCTGGTGGGCTGCAGTCCATGGGTCTCGAAGAGTCAGACACGACTGAACGACTTCACTTTCATTTTTCACTTTCACGCATTGGAGAAGGAAATAGCAACCTACTCCAGTGTTCTTGCCTGGAGAATCCCAGGGACGGAGGAGTCTGGTGGGCTGCCATCTATGGGGTCGCACAAAGTCAGACACGACTGAAGCAACTTAGCTGCAGCAGCGCTATCTATTAATAGTTGCAGCTTTTGAGATCTAGTTCCCTGAGCAGGGATCAAACCCTGGTCTGCAGCAATGAGAGGGCAGAGTCTTAGCCACTGGACCCCTAGGGAAGTTCCTTAGCTGGTATTTTCAAGGACAAATTCTTACAGGGGAATTAATAGGTCTAGGGGTATTGTTCATGCTCCTCTCAACCTTCCAGAAATAAAGATTTGACAGGAGTGAGCCTGTTTTATCAGTCAACTTTTATTTCTCTATCTTGTTCACAAATCACTAAATGCTTGGTTTAATCAAAATGAATTATATTTATGATGATTCTGTGATATAATTTCATTATAAGGGACTCATTTTTGGAGACATCTTCCTTTGGTCTTATTTTCTTTTAAATTGTCTACCCACAGGGTTATAGCTTTTTGTCTCCTTGAAAATTGTACTCTTCTTAGGTTTAGGACATATCTGACTGGACCCAATATTCCCTCTGAGATAATGTGGTCATTTTCCACTATTTCCTTCCCATGTGGTCAGAACAAAGATCTATATGGCAGTTTCTCCCATTTAACATTTAAATCCGAACAGTTTAATTTCCAACCAAGACAGTTAAGGATATATCTGATATTCAGCTTCAAACAGAGTGAGATTTTCATCAGTGAAAAGACAATTCAATCCTCTCTGTTGCTTGCGCTGATTTTACATCCATTTTAGAAAACATGACTCATTATGGTCTGGTGGTCTCCCTACAACAAGCCTCCTTTACCCTCTTCCTCAGTTCTGCTTTCCCAAATGCTTTCCACCATTTCTCTACTAGAATGTTTATTTCCTCAACAAGTGTGTAAGTTTTGAGCAAAAAGTACTGAGTCACACCTCTCTTTTAATAACGTGATTTTTTTAGAACAGTGTACTCCCTGATTTCTTCATTTGTACCATGAATTTTATATGCTTTATTCTCAGTGACTTCATAAGGTCACCTTTCTTATCCAAGTATTAGTTCACTTTGTTTAGTACCCAGGGTCTAGAGACAGGGTATATCACATGCTGTGGCGATATGGATTCATTCAGGCCCTACTATCTTGTCCCCGAAAATGCTGGAATAAATGTTGCTGTTGTTCCTGCTCCTATGTTACTAACATCTGAACTAGCCTGGACTGAAATCTGCTGCTTCCCTGCTGTATTTTCAACCTCTTAGCCAAGAACTGGCTACACAAAACCACCGATTCTAGCCTCATTCTGGGTTTTTCCCAGTAAGCATATCCAAAGTTGAGTAGAAATGCAGCAAGCTTTGCATTTGGAGCTGTTGACTGCAAACCATCAGGTCATTGAGAATGGTTTTCTTTTTCTGCCAGCTATCCCTCCTCCACTATTAAAATGGTTTCCATGTTTTCATAGAGGGAAAGTAAATGTTTAGTTTTGAAGCACAAGCTTTATTACTTAATCTTTGTACATATACCTGGGCATCTGTGCACATATTTTGAAAGGTAATTATTAAATAATGAACCTATTAAAATGAAATATGAAACCTAGTCAGAGGAACTGCTATCAGGAATTTAGTGAGCACTAAAACCCCGGTTCTCACAGGATGATCTAAGTAACCTGGGGAGCCCCAAGACCTTTCAGGGGTTCATGAGGTCAAAACTAGTTCATAAAAGGACTAAAAGAACATTTTCCTTTTCCGCGGTGTCAGTACTGTGCTGTGCTCACATCACAACAGGTTGCCTTCAGAAGCGGGTATGCGGGATGCCCTGGTGGTCCGGTGGTTAAGAATCTCTCTTGCAATGCAGGGGACGTGGGTTTGATCCCCAATGAGGGAACTAACAGCCTATGTGTAGTGTAGCACTGAGCCCAAGAACAGCGACCAGAGAGTCTGCGCGCCACCGTGAGAGATCCCATGTGGGAAACTAGGGCCTGAGGCAACCAACCAAACAAATATTTTTAAAAGGAAGCAAGTCTGAGATTCTACCTGTCATTTGATTAAGCCAACCATTATAGAGATTTGCAAAAATGTGGACCAATGCTATTCTCCTCTCTAATTTTTTATTGTAGAAAACAGTTTTTTTTAAATAAAACACATTGATATGTAATTTTTTAGAAGGTAAAGAGTAAATTTTTAAGAAGGTAAAGAGCTCCTCAACCCCCAAATTCTGAGAGCTGTTATACTAAAATGATTATTCAAATTCAGTCTAATTAGCTTAGCTCTTCCTTTGAATACTCTTTTAGCTCACAAAGACGGGAAGATTCTATCTACTATTTCCATCCTCATCTACCATAGGTTTTTCTTATAATAACCCATTCATATATACTTATAAATATAAATAAAAAGGACACTGTGAAGGGGATTGGAAGCCCCATCCCATACAACCCAGGAAAGACACACACATGAGTAAAAACCTGTCCCTGAGAGTAAAAATTTCTTCTGGTATGAGCTGAAGTGTACAGAATTCTGTGTCAAAGTAATTAAAATGTTACTTAAAAAAAAACAAGAGGAGGTTGATGAGAGACTTCCCTAGTGGTCCAGTGGTTAAGACTCAGCACTTTAGAGTGCAGGGGGCCCAGGTTTGACTCCTAGTCAGGGAACTAAATCCTGCATGCCACAGCTAATCGGTGGTGCAGCCAAACAAATTAAAAAAAAAAAAAAGATCATGTTCTCTTAGTCCATTCATAAGTTGCATTTCTCTGAAGTCAAAACTCACAGATTTTTTAAAATGGCTTTCTTGAAATATAACTCTTATGTCATATAGTGTGTAGCTAGATGGCTTTTAGCATATTCCAGAATTGTGCATCCATCACATAATCAATTTTAGAATATCTCCATTACCCAAGAAGAGAATATGGTACCCATTAGCCATCACCACTCCGCATCCTTGGCAGTCACTAACCTACCCCCTTCTCTACAGGCAACCATCCTGGACTTTTCACATAAATGCGATCTTGCTGTAGGTGATCCTTTGGGACTGACTTCTTTCACTGAACATGTTTTCAAGGTTCACACAGGTGTAACATGAATCAGTATATTATTTATTTTTATTGCCAAACAATATTCTATTGTATGCTTGTCTCACATTTTATGTATTCATTCATCAGCTGGTGGATATTTGTGTGATTTCCACTTTATGGCTATTATGAAAAATGCTGCTCTGAACATGAATGTACAGGTGTTTGTGTGAGCATGGGTTTTCATTTCTCTTGGGCGTGGACCTGGGCGTGGCAGTGCTGGGCCAGATGGTAACTTTATGTTTGAGATTTTGAGAAACTGCCAGACTGTTTTCCAATGGGGTTTATCCACTCCACATTCTCACTAACAACATACCAAGATTATAACTTCTCCAGGCCCTCACCAATGCTTGCTATTTTCATTATTTAAAATTCTAGCCAGTTTGGTGGGTGTGAAGAAGCATCTCATTGTGACTTTGGTTTGTCATGGCCTTTTCATTGTGAAATGAAGATTATCACCTGGAAAATTCTGGAATCTCAGGCTTTAAACACCCAACTTCCTCAAAACTCTTCTTCTAATGGGGATGCTAACCTCAACAGCTTTCCCTCCTAAATAGTAACATTAAGTTTAGGGCAATTTTCTTTCTGTAGGGTGTCTCAATAACCCTATCAGTAGAAAGCAAGATCTAGAGAGTTCAGAATCCCCACTCACAGTCACAAACTCAATGACTTTGTTCTCTCTTCTGTGGCTCAGACAGTAAAGAATCTGCCAGCAAAGTGGGAGACTGGGTTTGGTCCCTAGGTCAGGAAGATCCCCTGGAGGAGGGTATGGCAACCCACTCCAGTATTCTTGCCTGGAGAATCCCATGGACAGAGGAGCCTGGCAGGCCACAGTCCATAGAGTCACAAAAAGTCGGACATGACTGAAGTGACTTAGCCCACCCACAACCTTCTTTACTGTCCAACTCCCTCATAAGAACACAGCAAGAAGTCTGTAGTCTGCAACCAGGAAGAAAACTCTCACCACCACGCCCCTAGACTGGCACCCTGATCTCAGGCTTCCAGCCCCCAGAACTATGAGAAACATGTGTATGTGTGTGTATAAGCCACATAGTTACCAATATTTTCTTATGATACTTTGGTTGGACTAAGATACTTTCCCTTAAAGGACCCAGATGGAAATTAAGCAAAGGTTTACAAAGGAAATTATCCTACAAAACAGAAATAAAACAAGGCCCCAGGAAGAGTCCCTTTGGAGACAGGAATACAGAGCTGATGTTTACTGAAGACAGGTTTCTGAAGCAGTGTGGATGTTGAGAAGCCATTCTATAATTGAAGCAATTGAAGCTTCCCTGGTGGCTCGGATGGTAAAGAATCTGTCTGCAATGCAAGAGACCCAGGTTTGATCCTGGGTCCAAAAGAGCCCCTGGAGAAGGAAGTGGCAACCCACTCCAGTATCTTGTCCGGAGAATTCCATGGACAGAGGAGCCTGGTGGGCTACAGTCCATGTGGTCACAAAGAGTCAGACATGACTGGATCAACTGACAGTTTCCCTTTCATTCTTTTGGACATAGAATATATTAGGCAGTATTGTGTGAAGTCAAGAGCACTGGTTTTGGTCAATCCCAAAGTCAAAATAATCTCTAACTCTTCCTAGCTACGAGAACTTCATCCTGTAATTTGTTTCCCCTCTCTAGTCTCTGTCTATGAAATAGGACATCACCGTCTATCTAAGAGCAGTATGTTATTACAGTCAGAGTCACAGGCTCTGGAACTGATCTACCTGGGTTTGTAATCCAGCTCTGCAGCTTCTCAGCTGTGTGACCTCGGGCACGTTGCTTAACCTCTCTGATCCTTAGTTCATTCATCTGATGCCTACCCATGGAAGCGAGATAAAGACTAGAGAATGAAATTATGTAAAGTGGCTGGTGTAGTGAAGTACTCAACTACATTAGTGCTGTTACCTAATACTAGTACTAATATGAAATTAAATAAAGCAAAAATGGGAAAGTTGGATGATGCCAAGAGTTGGGGATATGAGGAGAAAATATCTTTTGTTGACCAACAGGGGGAACTTAGTCAAGTTAAATATATGTTTACTTTATGACCCAGCCATCCCATTTCAGTGTATATATTGCAGAGCCATTCTCAGAGAAGATTCACGAGGGAACAAGCGTATGGGAATGTTCATCAAAATGCTGTGTGTGGGAGCAGGAGTCGGAGACGTGTGTTGTGCAGGACATGGCTAAGGAAAGTGTGATGGATACAGTGTAGTTCACTAATGAGCAGTTAGAGAGCTACATATACAAACAAGGAGAGACCTTAAAACACAGTGTAGCACACATAAAAAGGGGAAACCAAGTGTGTTAGCTGGGGATTTAACCAGGAACACAGAAAACATTGTAAGCATTTTAAAACAGAGAGGAAATTTAATATGGGGAATTGGTTACACAGGTGAAGAAACATTTGAGACACTGGCGTGAGACAGGTGAGGCAGCCTAGGCGTCCGCAACAGCAGGAAGTCATCACCACCACCCCAGGCTGGAGGGACAAGGGGATGACATGGTGTGGCCTGAGTCCAGGGACTGAGGTCATTGGAAGAAGCTGGCCCTGTGGCAGGGTTCAGTGTTCAGTTTAATCACTCAGTCATGTCTGTTTGTGACCCTGTGGACTGCAGCACGCCAGGCCTCCTGGTCTGTCACCAACTCCCAGAGCGTACTCAAATTCATGTCCATTGAGTCAGTGATGCCATCCAATCATCTCATCCTCTGCCATCCCCTTCTCCTCCTTCCCTCAGTCTTTCCCAGCATCAGGGTCTTTTCCATGAGTCAGTTCTTCCCATCAGGAGGCCAAAATATTGGAGCTTCATCAGCCTGTTCTCTATGTCTGCGTCTTGTTGCTGCCCTGCAAACA
>ML661230.1:3658-19025 GCA_007570785.1 Antilocapra americana
TGGGCTTTCCAAAGCACAGGCTCAGTAGTTGTGGCGCAGGGACTTAGCTGCCCCGCATCATGTGAGATCTTCCCGGAACAGGGATCAAACCCATGTCTCCTGCACTGGCAGGTGGATTCTTAACCCCTAGACCACCAGGGAAGTTTTGTGTTAGGCCCTCGCGTGGCCTGATGCTGAATATGACAGAGTAGCCAGAGTGTTGAACCCTAATTACTCCCTGGACACAGTCAGAAATCTTCAGGACTCCCAAGGACAACACTGAAAGTGCTGTGATGGAGCCGCAAGTGGGGAGGGCATGCCCAGGGAGTGGGCTGAGGGAATTTGCTCACTTCTAATTTAACCCCTACACTGCCGGCCATGACACTTTGATTATTTCGTCGTGACAGCCACCCATGAGGTAGAGTTCTTATGTCCTTTCTCCTCTGAGGCAGTAACTCCTGCAGATCACAGAGCTCCGATGTGGCGGTGGTAGCTCTGGAGGCAGATGTCCTCAGTGTTGTCCTGCTCTTGTGTGTCATAGGGAGAGGTTCTGCACCAAATCTGCTGTCAGACCGCCTCCCCACGGCCCTGTTCTCTGCCTGGGACTCAGTGTCCCAGTCACCATTACCCTCCTGTGTGGGCTTTTTATCCTTGATCCCAGGTTTAGGACATAGTAAGCAAGACCCTGCTGGAAGGGAACTGGCTTTATATCATGCAGCAGACACCAAGGTAGCACTTGTTTGTACTGCCAGAGGTGGAAGCTAAAATTCGTACTGAAACTGATTTGTAGAAATCTGTGAACACCACAAGCGAGAGCTCTATAGAACACCTCAGTTCCCTGCCGTCACCTAACAGAAAGGGTGGTTCTCATCCAAGCCTTTCAGGTGACTTTTCTAAATACCCGCTCCCCCCACCAACCATCTCTGTTGCAAGAAGCTGCTTTTTTACAGGAATGTGCTTGTTTTTCATCACATTCCTGTTATCAAAGCAAAGAGAAACCAGCAGACTGGACAGTAACTCAGTGGAAAAGAAGACTGTATCTGCTGATTTTGACACACTTATCAAGAATGGAGCCAAAGAAAACATTCACTTCCTCCAGTAATATTCCATGAGTTTGATCCACCCCCTCCCACCCCTTTTCCTTGAAGAGAGAAATTTTAGTCCAGGAAGAGTACTATGGGGCTCTCTTTTGGGGGGAATCAAAATCAAAATACAATTCCTTCCCCTGCCCTGACTCCCTAACACCTGGATGACAGTTCCTTCTTGGCACTAATCTTGATCTGTTTGTTGATTTGTAGCGACAGTGAGTTGAATCAACCCTGCAAATTTGACCTGGTCTAGCCATTTCTGTGCTTGCTGTGTAGCCATTGCTCCTCTGGGAAGGGCTCAACTGGACTTGAACCTGGACCTACCTCAGGAGAGGCATCTGTTGCCAAAAATGGAGAATCAGTGCGATGCCACTTGCTTGACCTGTCCTG
Organism: Antilocapra americana; assembly: GCA_007570785.1. Lineage (NCBI taxonomy): Eukaryota > Metazoa > Chordata > Mammalia > Artiodactyla > Antilocapridae > Antilocapra > Antilocapra americana. Next base: position 5,116 of record ML661230.1, read on the forward strand.
TTCTTTTAACTGAAAGAGACAGGAGGGGCAGTGGCAGAAAATACAGACCTCAGGAGAGAGGGAGACAGGCTTTGAAGACCGGTGGCTGGAGTGTGACACAGTGCCTTCTTTTCTTGCAAGTGGTGAATTGTTTGCTGGGCCTGAGTTGCACAGAAGATGTTTGTTCCCTCAGGCGTTGCATCAAGGGATTCAGAGTACTCTTTATTGTTTGGTTCTCTTGCTTAGCACACATGTTCTCAGGAGCTTCTACTGAATGTGACGCATGGTCTCTTCTTGGTTTCAGATATTGCACAGCCTATCCTATCTATGGTTTTCTTCAAGAGTTTGGAATCCTTGGTTCCCCCCACCCAGGCAGTAAGTAGTGTGAATACCTATGACCTCCCACTCCTTGGGTTGTGGTTCTGGAGTGTGGTGAGGAAGCCTCGGACAGGCTGGGATGGGCTGCCAACAAAAATAGAATGTGCAGTCATTTCCCTGCCTTGGGAGTAAGATTCCGGTTGATGGGCCAGGCTCAGATTGTGCTGGGTTACTGTAAGCCCAGAGAGCTGTGGGTCAGTCTCAAGTCATCATGTGAAATTACATTGCCACAGCCCTGGCCTAACCCTTGGAGGATCCCTTTGCACTGCTGCTTATACGGCGTAGCAAGAGGCATGGGAGGCATGGGGGAGGAACAGCCCGTGGGGTTACTTCATTGTCAAGTCACCAGGATGAGTACTTTCTGAAGGTTTTTGTGGGTCTAATCCTTTGCTGGTTAGGCGCACCTGTGAGATTGACTTCCTCCTTCTCTTAGGGAATTTACAGAGTGTCTGGGGAGCCCAAAGGACAATCAGGTGCCAAAGACCGGATGAAATGCGATTCCGCGCTGAGTTGTGTGGTCCAGTTTGGCTGGAATGGTGGTTCTAAACTGAGGGCGGTTTGCCCCCCTCCCCAAGGGGCTCTTAGCAGTGTTTGGACATTGTTGACTGTCGCAACAGCCAGCCGGGGTGGAGTGGGGTGTGGACACTGGGATCTAGTGGACAGGGGCCCGGGATGCTGCCTAAGATCCTCTCATGCACAGGAGGGTCCCTGCAGCGAAGAGTTATCTGACTCCAGATGTCAGTACAGTTGTCCCTCAGGATTCCCAAGAGTTTGTTTCCACAAGCCCAGCAGATAACCAAAACCTGAGGCTGCTCAAGTCCTCCATGTAAAATAACTGTGTACACTTGGCTCTCAGCATATGTAGGTTCTGCATCTGTGGATTCGCCTCATCTGGGATTGATCCTGCGGTACCACGGGCAGATGAGCCAAGGTGGAGACAGGATGGGCGTAGTGTGCATAGTGTGAGGCACTCCACTCAGGAGGCAGTCACAAGCCACAGGCCTCAGGGCGGGTGAACTGAGATGTTTAATAAAGAGGAAGGAATAGGGGTACTTGTTCCTGCTGCTTTCTAAGCAATATGCATTATCTGCCCAGAAGTTTAGAATCCTAACAGCTTGGTTGCCCTAACCAGCAGGAACTATGCCTTCTCAAGGACAGATATAGAGTTCATTTTTTTATTGCCAGTAGATAAGATCAAACCTTTTTGGAACTGATATTTTATCTCTGGAAAATCTGAACAACCACCCCCAAAAAGGGTAGAATCTCAGAAGTGCCCAAATATAAATGACTTTATATAACTTAAAAAACAATTGTTTAGTCACTCAGTCATGTCCGACTATTGTGACCCCACTAACTATAACCCACCAGTCTCCTCTGTCCATGTGATTTTCCAGGCAGGAATACTGGTATGGGTTGCCATTTCCTTCTCCAGAAGATCTTCCCAACCCAGGGATGGAACCTGCATCTCCTCCTTGACAGGCAGATTCTTTACCATTGAGCCTCCTGGGGAGCCCTAGAGAGCAATTAGGCTATAGTTATTTTAATAACAATCCATATTTCAAACTGGATGCCTATTGCTGTGGCCTTTGTTGTTGTTGTTCAGTCGCTCATTAGTGTTTGACTCTTTGTGAATCCATGGACTGCAAGATGCCAGGCTTCCCTGTCCTTCACCCTCTCCTGGAGATTGCTCAGACTCATGCTCATTGAGTTGGTGATGCTATCCAACCATCTCATCCTCTGTGGTCCCCTTCTCCTCCTGTCTTCTACCTTTCCCAGCATCAGGGTCTTTTCCAGTGAGTCAACTCTTCGCATCAGGTGGCCAAAGTATTGGAGCTTCAGCTTTAGCATCAGTCCTTCCAATGAATATTCAGGATTGATTGCCTTTAGGACTGACTGGTTGGATCTCCTTGCAGTTCAGGGGACTCTCAAGAGTCTCCTTCAGCATCACAGTTTGAAGGCATCAGTTCTTTGGCACTCAGCCTTTTTTATTGTCCAGCTCTCATATCCATAGATGAGTACTGGAAAAACCATAGCTTCGAGTATGTGGACCTTTGTAAGCAAAGTAATATCTCTACCTTTTAATATGCTATCCAGGTTTGTCATTGCTTTTCTTCCAAGGAGCAAGCGTCTTTTAATTTCATGGCTGTAGTCCCCATTCCCATTGTTTTTGGAGCTGAAGAAAATAAAATCTGTCTCCGTTTCTATTGTTTCCCCATCTGTTTGTCATGAAGGGATGGGACCAGATTCCATGATTTTCTTTTATTGAATGTTGAGTTTTAAGCCAGGTTTTTCACTCTTCTTTTGTACCTTTATCTCTTGACTCTTTAGTTCCTCTTCACTTTTCTGCCATTTGGGTGGTGTCATCTGCATATCTGAGGTTGTTGATATTTTTCCCAGCAGTCTTGGTTCCAGCTTGGGCTTCATCCAGGATGGCATTTCACATGATGTACTCTGCTTAGATGTTAAATAAGCAGGTTCACAATATACAATCTTGATGTACTCCTTTCCCAATTTTGAACCAGTCTGTTTTTCCATGTCCAGTTCTAACTATTGCCTTTTGATCTGCATTATAATCTATCTTTGATAACAGAAAAGGGGGGTAATTTAGTAAAATTCCCCTTCTTCTAAATTATCTGATGTCTCTTTTAATTTTTACATGTCAGATCTTAATATTCAGAAAGTTCTTTAAGGTTATTCAACCTTTTGAAGAAAGCCTGTGGATTCTGAAGACTTTAAGAAGTCTTGTATCTGTTTGCTCAGGGGTAACATTTTTAATGTAACCCTTTGTTGAGGTAGAAGCCAGAGGTTTCCTTGAACTTTCTACTGGCAATAAATCTCTGGTACTGGTCTCTAGGAGGAGGGCACGGTAACCTACTCCAGTATTCTTGCCTGGATAATCCCATGGACAGAGGAACCTGGCGGGCTGCAGTCCTTAGGGTCACAAAGAGTCAGACATGACTGAGTGACTGGTAAGTCCCATTATTATTAATATTACTTTTGACCCTAACAAAAGCCTGGTGCAGGGGGATGGAAGTGAGAAAAAAAGGAGGTTAAATTTAGAATTTTGCTTCAAGTGAAGAAGGGCTCTGAGACCCCACGTGTCCTTCACTGTCCAGTGAAACTGGAGTGAATCTTTCTCAAGGTACATCAGCAACAAGTTAACATGTACCTTCAATATTTCATACCCCCTTGAAAACTGCAGCTCTTTTTGGGCAAAGGGATTATTTGATTTGATCAAGAGCCATGTTCAAGGTAAAACAAAGACTTTGATGAGCTAGAGCCCAGTCATGGAAAGAATAGTGAACCAAAAGTCAGAAGATGAGAGTTTTGACAGTCTCAGCTCTGCCATCTGCAGCCTTAGGCTAGGTGTAAGTTCCTCTGTAAGATAAGGGTGGTAGCACTTCTGGTCTCTTTTTTGGGTGCTGGCTGGCAGGCTCAGATGTGAGGCTGACTGTTAAAGAAATTTGAAAAGCTTTTGAGTCCTATATAAATGTGTATTATATAAACTGAGTAGATATATGTATGTGTTGTATATAACCATCATTACTTCAAATTATAACCCTGAGGCTTTACCACATTATTTAAAAAAAGGAATGAATTCTGTTGATTGGACTGTATTTGAGGCACAAATTGAACCTGAATATTTTTGCAGGATTTTCAGCAATAAGTACTGAAACAGAAGGTTTTTTTTTAACCTAACAGTTCACTAATTACAAAGTTCCTCAAAGGTAAAGTCCATGTCTTATCTGTCATTTTTGTGCCTGTCAGCATCCAGCAGGAACGTTTAGGATAACTGCTAATCATTCAGTTTTTTCCCACTAAAACTCAGGCTTTAGATCCAGAAAACTTGTTCTAGCTGTGGGATCACTCTGAATCTCAGTTTCCCGACTTCCTATAAAAAGAGAGGAGTATGTTAAATGGCTAAAAACGCCCAGCCAGATGCTTGATAACAGAGGCACTGGGCAGAACTTGGTTTTCTGTCTCATTTCCTGAGTGTTGTGGCTGGAGATTTTCCTGACTGGCTAGAGGTATTCTCCTCAGTCAGTGAAGAGGGACCCTCCTCTTTGTCTAGGTACCTGCTTTGCATGGCGTGTGTAAGATGTAGCTGGAGCCTCAGTCTAGAGAGTTCAGATGCCTGCCATTTATATTTGGGCCTCTGAGCAGGCCTTAACCTCAGAGCAAGAGGACGAATGGGGTATTACTGAACTTGAGAGCAGGAGGAGTTTATCAGATGCCCACAGGGGCTAGGCAGTGACATGCTTGAGTCAAGCAGATGGGGTTTTTGGACAGTAGGGATTTTGGGGAGGCTGAGGTGGAGCTAGAGGCCATGTACGTCTGTGACCCTATCTAATATAGCCCTGGGATTTTCAGAAGCTGGAAATCAGAATTTCTGTATGAATTCTTTTCATTTTAAGATGTTGACAATTTCTTTCTTTCTTTTTTTTTAATTGTAAAACAAAGGTACCACGTGGACGTAGAACTCAGTAGTGGACCCTTTTTGGCCCATGTGCAAGCAGTTTGCAATCCCTGCCTTCAAACAGGAGGGACAGGGATACAGCTAATACAGAAGGAAAGGACTTGCCCTCCTAACCAGCTGTGGAGGCATTATAGTAGAATTGCCTTCCCGATCTGTCTGACGGCCACTTGCTTTGTCACATGCTACCTGCTATTTTATCCCTCAGCTTTGCACCAGCCATTGCTGAAGATGGCATACTTCTCGGTGAATTTATTCTATGGAAGAAGCCAGTGATGAGGGATTGTCAGGATACCTCAAGAACTGCTTTTCCTCGTAAATGTCCAGAGGTGAAAAAGTGGCAGGTTAACCCAGTGTCCTGAGCCTCTTACCTGCTGCTCCTTCAGTGTGGAGCACGTCCCTTCCCAGTCTTCATGCCTCCCCTAACCTATCATTTTCAGAGGCCACCCCCGCCTGGACCATTCCCCTCACATCATCAGCACCCACTATAACTGACTCCAAGTTGACTCCAAAGCACTTACGAGTCTCTGAAATGTTCATCTGTCAGCCCTCACGAGAACTGTAAGTTTCATGAGGCCAAGGAGCCTGAGGATCCAAAGACAGTAGGTGAGTAGCACATGGTGGGTGTGCAAGAAAATGCTTGTTGAAAGAAATGACTGAACAAATGAATGAGCTGCTCAGGGACCTTGAGAGAAAGAAACTGTTTTATGCACGTCACTGCCAGGGCTGCAGGCTGGGAAAGAAGGCAGAGTGGGCGGGGAGGAAGAAGGAATGGTGGGGGAGGGTGGGGGAGCTCCTCTAATTCTGTGGGGTGGGAGTCACATAGGGTGGAGTCATGAGGTGCTACCCTCAGCCTGAGCTTCCTTCCAGGCCTGGCGCACCTCGATCTTCACCTTGAAAGGTTTGATCTGCAAGACGAGACTGGCGTTGCCCTCCAGAGAGGGTAGTTTCCCATCATCCGGGATCTCCAGGTCGAACCTCTGCAGCAGCCGGGACATGAAGAGGAAGAGCTCCTGGCGGGCCAGCATCTCACCTACACAGGAACGGGGTCCTGCTCCGAAGGGCAAGTAGCTTAACGATGGCGAGATGAGTTGCGTCCCAGTGGGGTCCAAGAAGCGCTCTGCAGACACGAGGGGGCATCAGCCAGGGCCGGGGCCGGTGTCAGTAGAGGAGTAGGGGGAGGACAAGCCCCTGCCTGGGGAGTCCCATCTGAGAAGGTGGGCAGCCTTATTTGGCAGGGGACAATCTTAGGAGAGATAAATGTCCTGCTCTCAGGTAGCCCTTAATCACACAGAGAAGATGGAATATTCAGGAAGGATGAAAAGGTATATTAAACAGATGAAAATGGCACCATCCAACAGGAGAGGGGGCCGACTTCACAGGAGACACATGCTTATAGGCCTTCTTAGAAGAGGAGGCTTGCGGTTGGTGGAAGGAGAGTGGGAAACCCAGCTGTGAAGAATCTGGGTAAGTGTAGGGTAGGGAGGGGGTGTCAACAGGTCCATGTAGTGGGAGTCAGGAGTCTTCTAGTAGGAAGCTCAGCAGAAGGGAAGCAATGCTGGAGAGGTGGGCACAGAGGGGGCTGTGTGGCCGGGGTCAGAACAGAACAGGGACTCACCAGGCAGGAACAGGTGGGGCTGGTGCCACTCCTTCTCATTGTGATGCAGTGCCCACAGGTTGACCACAACATCTGTGCCCTTGTCAATGGTTAGGTCACCAATGCTGCTCCAGAGAGGGAGAGGAAAAGAGGATCTGGAGTATTGTCCTTCCCCACCAGCTCTGCCCCAAGTCTCTGCGATCCCTACCCTGGGGAAAAGAGTCCTTTGCTCCCTCATGCTCATTGCCTCATGCCCACTCCTGCATCTTCTCATCAGCTTCTACCAGGTTGACTATGAATCCAGCCCTCTCTTCCTGACTAGCACTTAGGATCAACACTTGTGGGTCTGTTAGGGCCTGTGGGCGTGCATATTGAGTTGGTGCGTGTGTGCAAGAGTGTGTATGTGTGGCTTTTGGATTGGGTAGGAGCACGTGTCTCCCAGGCAGCAGGCTGCTTCTGAGGGAGGTCAGGTCGATGGGTCAGTGGGTGTCAGGGGGTAGTAGACACACTGGTCACTAGGGTCGTGGGTAGGATGATCGGTTGTCAGTGGTTGACTGTAGGTGGACCAGCCAGCTGAAAGGGTCAGATGCTGGAGGGAGACCAGGTGGGCTGGATGTTCCTGGGAGGAAAGGCACACCTGGAGTCAATGATAGCCTTGTGGGGGATCAGCGTAGGGGCCACAGGCCGGATTCGGAGCACCTCTCGGATGGTCGCCTCCAGCAGGACAAGACGGTTCCGGTCACTGATGGTTGGGGTGCGATTGAAACCTATGTTCTGGTCAATGTCATCCTGGATCCTCTTCTTCAACTGAGGGCCAGAACAGGGTGGATGTTACCAGGGTGTATCAGCCCAGGAGAAGCAAGGGCTTAGAAGAATCCTTCTGTCACATCCAAAGGGGCCCAGACCCTTCCCAGTGGTGGTTCTACAACCCCGGCTTTGCTTCCAGAAGGTGGGGCAGCTCCACCCAAGGGCCAGAGCCAACCACTGCTGGGACAAATGGTGCAGCACCCACTCATCCTGCAAAGAAACCCCAAGGGTATTGCCTCTCCCTTTCTCTGGAGCAGAGGTGAGTGTGTCTGGGGTCAAGAGTGCTTGAGAAGGCCCGGGTAGAGAGAAACTCACCGAAGGATGGTGTAGCAGGTAGGCCACGATCCACTTTATTACAGAGGTGGTGGTCTCCACACCAGCCCCGAAGATGTCCCCTATGGTAGCGAGCATGTGTCTATTTGAAAGCAGCTTTGAATCCTGGTCTGGGCCAGCATTGTTATTGTCTGCATTCACCTTGGCTTGGATCAGTATGTGCAGCAAGTTAGTGATGGAGTCGCTGCTGAAGTTCTTCTGGTTGGGTGAGATTGGGAGACAATGATGAGGAAGGAGCCCCATCTGAAACCCTTGCCATACTGTCACCCAGACTGTAGATACAAAGGCTTCTGCCACTTGGGAATGAGGGAGTGCAGTGAGGCTAGTCAGAACCCATGAACTTATGGACGTGGAGAAAACACTGGGCCCTCTTTAAATTTGCGGGGTGGACGGGTCCCTTCTAGCATCCTCTTCAGTTCCTCACTTCTCCTATTTATTAGTTAAGTCAGTTTTTATTGAGCACCTACTACATGCCAGGCTCTCTGCTAGGTGCTGGAGATCCTCCACTGTCCCAAATGGACCCAACCCGTCTCTCCTGCCACTTTCCACCTAACTCGTCATCTCTTCTGCCCTATCACCTACCTGACATTTTTCAAGGATTTCATTCAGCAGTTCATTTCGTGTTTGAACGCAACCTTTCATCTTTTCCATGGCTTTGCTGGGGAAAATCTGCAAAGTGGAAATGTTAGATTCTACCTGTCCATCCCTGGCGAGTTCCCACTCTAACCCCGCCCTTCAGACAAAATGGAAGGCACGATAGGGACCCACAATGGGGCCATCAGTGACAACCAGGACAGTCCCAAACAAGGGAGAAAGGAGTCACCTCCACTTCCCCTTCCCCCTTCAATCAAACATCTAGCACTGACTGAGACTTTACTCAGTAGTAATACAGACTTGAGTCACAAGCCGAGATTAAGTTTCTTAATTTTTGAAGCCTGCACTTTCATCTGCATGGGGATAATGCAACCCACTTCCAAAGGGAATGCATGATTAATGGATGTGGAGCGTTAGTACTGGCACATGGCATTTCTCAATTGCTCAGCGGTTGAAGACTCTGCCTGCAATGCAGGAGACGTGGGTTCAATCCCTGGGTTAGGAAGATGCCCTGCAGAAGGAAATGGAAACCCACTCCAGTATTCTTGCCTGGGAAATCCCATGGACAGAGGAGTCTGGTGGGTAACAGTTCGTGGGGTCGCAGGAGTCAGACATGACTGAGTGACTAAACAACAACACCAACAACATTATCATGAATATTAAAATGCATAATCTAAAAGCTAAACCTATTTCTGTAGAGAAGCAGCAAGGTTTTGAAGAGTCAGAGGAGGTAGAGGTCACTGTCATTGAGGTAGTCAGGAAGAAATGCGTGTCTGGAGTGAACTGTAAGAGGAAAGAACTGGGGATACTGTCAGGGTCTGCTGAGGTCTGCCCATAGGGCCTGGCCCCATCCTCACCTTCAGGGCAGGGAATATGTCTAACAGAACTTCTTTGCTCAGAACCTCCAGAATGCCATCATTGACACTCTGTATGGCCTTCAGGGCAGGATCCTCATTCTTGAAGGAGTAGTTGAAGCAGACAAAGCTGATTATGTTGGTCACCGCCAGAGAGACAGGCTCGGACAAATCTATGGACTCTCCATGCTGGGTGGCCAGGAAATCACACAGCACATTGGCTTCCTGATTAACTGAGGGGAGAGAGGGGAGTGTGAGGGTGGGAATTGAGCCATCCCTTCACCCCCATGTCAACCAGTTCCTTCTTCATCTAAGACAGAGAACAGATGTCCAGTAGATGGCAGTGGTAGCCAAGAAAAGGTGGAATGGAGGTACCCAGAACCCTCCCCCGCCCCAAGCGTCTTCATGCTCCTGCAACCCAGGGCCAGCCAGGCACTCACTGATCTTCTCTAACTTCAGGTTGCCATCCTTGAACAGAGCAAAGGCATTCAGTGTGAGCTTCCGATGCAGCTGCCAGTGGGCACCATGGTCGGCAAAGGCAATGCCCTTTTGGTTGTCTGACAGGATGTCTAGAGTGGCCTTTGGAAAGCAGGAAAGGACATAGGACATAGGAGGACTCAGACACCATCCACCTGCCCTCACCGAGGGGAATGGGGCTGGTATCTGTTGCACAGCCTCCTTGTAGAGCTCCCTGTTTCACTCCACCCTAACTGCAAGGCCTTGGTAGGAGAGAACCTTCACCTTGACACTCCCAGCTCCAACAGAGAGACAGAGTGAGGAGAAAGAAAGAACCCTGAATTAAATTGTTCAGATCAGTGACAGGGTGAGGCAGCTGTGATGGGATGGACTCTTTAAACTTGTAGGAGCAGAGACTGAGGACACCCCAGGCCCCTGCCCGTTCCTGGGTGCTCTGGGGGTGGGGGCTGCTAAAGGCACAGCAACTGAGCCCCCATTAGTTCCCTTGCCAGCCATGTGCCCACCACAGGGCCACATCATGACAGCACACATGTCTTGTCCACCCAGCCTGGACTTGGGCCATGCTCCTTGTGCCCAGAGGACCCTCAAAGCTATACAGGTCCCCCCAGGCCTCCCCTCTTCTATTCTCGGATCTACAGGCCCCATCAGACTAGCTGCCACCGTCCTCTTTACCCTGGAGAGAAGAAGCCCAGCAGACAAGGGAGAAGGTAATTTGCCCATAGACCAGGTGGACTGGCCCAAGGAACGAAGAGTCAACCCTTGGTCTGATCAAATTTGAGCAGCCAGGGGGCCTTGCCTGGGATGTTCAGGGGAGTACTCAGCAGCCAGGTGCTGTGTCGGAGGCCGGCTGTGTTCCTGGATGACTAGCTCCCACTCCCTTCTGCCCCCAGGAGCAAACAGAAAGCTCGACAGGTTGAATCTTCAGCATCCTCCCCAACAGTGCTCCCATAGGTCAGCTCCCCAGGGCTGGAGCAGCTCGAGGAAGCTCCAGGGAAATAGTGATCCCAGCCCTCCAAGAATCAGGGTACTTCTCCCTCACAACTTTTTGCAGAGGACAGCAATCACTCCCCATTTTCCATGTGAACAGTGTTCATCCATGATAGTTATTGAGAACTTCCAGCACTGGGCTAAATGCTTTACATATACTCTTTCAGTGAATCATGGTAGTGTAGGCTCAGAGAGCTAGACCCTTGGGCTTCCCAAGTGGCTTAGAGGGTAAAGAACTTTCCTGCAATGAGTGAGATCTGGGTTCGATTCCTGGGTCAGGGAGATCCCCCAGAGTAGGAAATGGCAACCCACTCTAGTATGCTTGCCCGGAGAATTCTGTGGAGAGAGGAGTGTGGTGGGCGAGTCCATGGGGTCGCAAACAGTCAGTCAAGACTGAGTGGCTCACACTCACTTTTTCAGCTCAGAGAGATGATGTTGTAAGTGCTCCCTGATCCCCTCAAACCACCACTCCCAGCCTGTCCCACCTCCAGGGAAACCCAGAAAATAAAGTCTTCTTTTAATTCTTCCTGCCTAGTTTAGAAGCTGGGTGAGGTCTGAGGGGTTACTTCCCACCCACAGACCCACCCATCTGTGATTGGAAGAATCCCAGGTTGCTGGAACTGGAAGGGACATTGTAGGCATGGCCTTGGCCGAAAAGCTCAATGTCCCCAGGGGCTGGTGAGGGGAGGGAGGAGAGGCATTGCTTACCACTTTGGGACGCCCAGAGAATTCCTTGCCCTTCTTGAGAAGCACCTCCCTGGCCAACTGGTGGTGTCCAATCATCACAGTAGTCTTGGAACCCAAACGAAAGGAATAGATGGGTCCATATTTTTCTTGCAGCTTGAAGAATTTCTCGTGCTGCTGGCCGCATCTGGGGAGGAACGGCAGGCTGCCCACCAGGGGCAGGGATGGGAGGCTCCTGGGGTACTTGGCACCAGAGCGCTTGATCTTGGGCCAAAATAAACAGGTGAGGGTGAGCAGAAAGACAGTCAAGAGCACCCACATTGTTTCTGGGTGGCAGCAGGCAGGACAAACAGCTGTGGAGTGGCTTCAGCCACCTTAGGGTGCAAGAAAGCCTTTTTAAGGGCTCCCCTGACCTTCACCTTTGTGGAAGTTTATGCTGCAGCACAGCCAGGAGTCCTCTCCTAGAATGGGGAAGGGAGAGGAGGCTTCTTTCAAGAGGTGGCTCCACACCAGGGCAAACCCCTAGGGGAGGGGCTAGGTAAGGGCACAGACTGCTAGTCCCTGTCCCTTGCTCATTGTCCATCAATGTCTCCAGAGTGCACCAGAAGCAAATGATATCTGGGTCAGGAATCACGGCTCGGGACTCTCTGTGTTACGAAATCACAATCAACAGACAGCTATCCAATTTTATCAGCTGAGGAAAGTGAGGCCTCCCAGGGTCAGGCATGTATAAAGTCACACAGATAGTGATGACAAGAATCTGGTACTCTTCATTCCTCATTTGCTGCTTTTGCCAGGGGATTGAAACCCTTGGGTTGGGAGCTGGGGCCCTAGAGTCAGATGGGTTTGGGCTCAAATTCTGCTTTATCCTCTTTCTAGCTATATGACTTAAAATGTTGTAGTATGTTAAAGTATACATAGCGTAAAGTTTACTATTTTGAGTAATAGTAAATGCTACAATTTAGTAGCATTGAATGTACTTCATAGAGTTGTACAGCCATCATCACTGTCTACTTCCAAAACTGTTTTCATAACCCCAAACTGGAAGTATACCCAGGAAGCCATAACTCCCCCTCCCATCTCCCCCAAGTCCCTGGTAACCTCTAATCTGTCTCTGTGAATATGCCTGTTTTACATAAGTGGAATCATATAACATTTGGTCTTTTGTAACTCGCTTGTTTCACTAGGCATAATGTTTTCAAGGTTCATCTACTTTGCAGCATACATCAGAACTTCATTCATTTTCTAAATATTTATTTATTTGGTTGTGTTGGGAGTTAGCTGCAGTACTCAAGATCTTCAGTCTTCATTGCAGTATGTGGGTCTAGTTCCCTGGCCAGGGATTGAATCTGAGTCCTCTGCACTGGAAATGTAGAATCTTAGGCACCGGACTATAAGGGAAGTTCCTTAACAGTATTCTGTTAAGTGGGTATACCACCTTTTGTTTGTTCATTCATCAGTTGATGGACATTTAGGTTGTTTCCACTTTTGGCTTCTGTGAATAATGCTGCTGTGGACATAGGTGTACATGTCCATAGCACGTACATAGTATCTATTTGGGTCCCTGTTTTTAATTTTGGAAGTGTAAATACCTAAAAGTGGAATCGCTGGGTCATATAGTAATTTTATGATTACTCACCTGTTTTAAATTTCAGTTTCGTCCTCTATAATGGGAATGATAGTGGAATATAATTCTTATTTTTAAAGTTTAATGTTTATTTATTCATTTTTTAATCAGTTAATTTACTATTGGCTTCCAAGATCTTAACTTTTCAAAAGCCCTTCGTTCCCAACGTTAGTGTGGACGATGCTCTTGCAGGATGCCTTTCCTTTTGGGTCATAGACAGGTAATGGAACCAGTGGTCCAGGGATTGGGTTCGGAAAGGGAAGAGGGTGGGAGCTTATTTATCGCACTGGTTCTTTGGGTGAAGAGAGTCTTTCAGAAAATGTCTCAGGGTCTGTTTCCGTAGTGTAGTGGTTATCACGTTCGCCTGACACAGAAAATGTCTCACAGTTATAGCAGGCCAGCTCCCTTACAGAATTTTCCAGGCTTTTCTTCCTGCTTTCTAGTTGCTCCTTAGTCCCCCAGCCACTGGGTTCTTAACCCCCCTGTATCCCTGAGAGCTGTCTGTTCTGATTTTCCAGTAGACACAGTAAAACCATTGCCAAAGCCTTAACGAGGAAACAGTTGAGGGGTGAGGCTGGGAGGGGGAGAGGCAGATTAGGATTCCTGATCAAAACCCCTTTTATTCCTTCTCCATTTTGATTGGGTTAGTTAGCAGAGATTTCTTCATAGTTCTCTGCTTCTGAAGTGATTCTGAGTTGGGGTGGGGGGACCTTCTTTTAAAGGGAAGGGCTCCTTTTAGAGACTTTCTCCTTTTAAGCCTGCAGTCAGGGCTGTGGGTCTGAGGGACGTCCTGAATGTCTCCGAGGATTGGGGGTGGGACTGACCACATTTTGGTCTTCCTGATGGATTTTTCTTTCTTTCTTTCTTTTTTTAATTTTTTTTACTTTATTGTGTTGGTTTTGCCATACATTGACATGAAACCGCCATGGGTTTACATATGCTCCCCCTCCAGAACCCCCCTTTCCCCTCCCTCCTGATTCCCTCCCCCTGGGTCATCTCGGTGCACCAGCCCCCGAGCATCAGCCCTGGGCTGGCAATTGATTTCACATATGATAATTAACATGTTTCAATGCCATTCTCCCATAACATCCCTCTCTTGCCCTCTTCCACAGAGTCCAC
>SRVM01010451.1:0-16978 GCA_007570785.1 Antilocapra americana
TGTGCACTTGAGAAAAAGGTGAAATTCCTTGTTTTGGGGTGGAATGACCTATAGATATCAATTAGGTCTAGTTGGTCTATTGTATCATTTAAAGTTTGAATTTCCTTGTTACTTTTCTGTCTAGTTGATCTGTCCATTGGTTGATTTTTCATTTAAAAAGAAGTAAAATGAAAGATGAGCACGTGAGGCTATGTAGTGTTTAACCCTTTTGAGAGTTTTGGCTGTGTAACAGGAAGCTATAGGGTCAAGAGAGATTTGGTTTCGTTCGGGGCGTGTGTATGTGTGTGTATGTGCATTTTACTTCACATGAAATTGACCATATTCACCTGATTTTTACTAAGAAAAATATCAATTTTATATGGTTCAATCACTAAAAAGATTGGCGATACTAGCACATACATGTTTATACAATGGAAAATTCCAATAGAAAGGAGAGACTGATAGTGATGAAGGGGATTACCAAAGAAGTAATGTTCTTAAAAAAAGGATTGCAGCAGTCTTTGGCAGGAGAGTTACTTTCATTTTTACTGGAGGGGAAGTAGAGGAGACACTTACGTTGCTTGTGAGGGCATTTGAGTATATTTGGTAGTAGAAAAATCAGTTTGTTTGTGATGGACTTAAAAATGTGTGTTGTGAGTTCACCAGCCTAAAGTATGAATGAAAGGGAAATTTCCTGAAATCAGCCCAGGAGCCCAGGCACTTGCAACAATATTGGCTTATATGTATATATTTAAATTGTTTTGTAATATACAGACTTTTCCAGAAAGTATTTAGTATCTAAAAGATGAAATTAACATTTGTTTATAGGTCATTAAAACTTTTTAAAAAATTTTAACAGGAACTTCAATACTAGCTGATTCTCAAGGATCCAGTGAAAACCTCTTGAAGATAACAGAATGTGGAGAGAGCATTAATTATATTGCTACCAGAGACACAATATGTCTTTCTTTTCTTATAAGCCTTCTTTTAAAGAATTCCTGCCCAGTACTTCTCACAGGTAAAAATATTTAAAGATAATTTGAAAGTTAGGAAGAGCTTAATAGTTATGTAGTCCAAACATTTTATTTTACAAGTGGGAAAAAATATGCCCTGATAAGATTTAGTACTTCTTTCAATATACATTCTTACTAACAGTGTATGAATGCCCATTTCCCCAGGCTTGCCAATTTTTGCTGTTTAGTCTATTGACTCTTTGTGACTACATGGACTGTAGTCTGCCAGGCTCCTCTGTCCAAGGGATTTCCCAGTCAAGAATACTGGAATGGGTTACCATTTCCTTCTTCAGAGGATCTTCCCTACCCAGGGATTGAACACACATCTCTTACATTGCAGGTGGATTCTTTATTGCTGAGCTACCAGGGAAACCCTGTTTACCAATACAGAACCTTATAAATCTTTTTCCTCTTTTCATTATCTTCAGGGCAAATTCCAGAAGTAGAACTATTGGATTAATATAAGTATGACCTATATAGCCTCTGGGCTAAGGTCCTTAGAGGGCCATTGGCATCATTGATTGATTTACTTCAGTTTACACACATAACTACATGCAAGTCAAAAATAAAAAGAAACTGCCTGATTTAAAAAAAAATGTGTACGCATAATTCCTTAACGCATTGTTAAAATATTTCAAACCTTTACCATTATCAAAGGAGAAATTCAATACAGATTCTACTCTTTCTTAACATTTATTTCAACCCATTCAGTTATCCTTTCTAAGTTGTGTTGCCTTTCACCAAAGGCAATAGTATCACTTTCCCAGTTCTGTATTCAAAGTATTCAGACAAAATGAAGCCAGAACTCTCAGATAATCCATACCTTGCCTCCAGTTTGGTCAAAGGAAATTCTTGGTTTTAATATTTGGTAAATTATAAAGTCATAATTTTCTGTTCTGTTGCGGTAAATTGCTAGTCATCAAATTTGTCTCCCAGATTGAGGTGGCAAAAAATACCAGGGAAAATTAATTTCATGTAGTAGTTCTGCTGTGCTGTAAGCAAAAAGATTTGCCATAGATGTAAATGAACATTAGATAAAAGATAATGATTAACTCCTAATCTTTTCTTTTTTAAAAAATATAAATAATTCAAATGATTTTGAGAGGTTTACATACTACCTTGTTTACCCATTCTTAACCACATTTTTTAAAATAGAAGAGCAAAAATACAGTTTTCATGCAATTCTCAAATAACATCGAATGTTATTGTTTCTTTGTTTTTCATTTTAATATGTTAGCATCTATTCATTTTCTTGTATATAAATCTAACCTAACATATTTTTTCCCTTAGGAGACTTTGGAGTTGGAAAAACCGCTGCCATTAATCAAATGCTTGAAAAGTTAGAGGGCTCAGGAGCATTTGATGTGAAATATGGGTCAATTTTAGGAGAAGTCCTATTATATAATGAAATTAAAAAATCAAGGTTGTATACATTAAACTCTAAATTTGATTTGCCTGGTAAAAACATAGTTTGCCTTAATGTATAAATGTACCTTATTTTAAAAAAGCAAACCTGTTATGTGAAAAGGCAGAATTATTCAAAAGAGAAGTGAGAAGAAAATCTCTACTTTTCTAGAGTATTAACAACTAGATTAATTTCTTTAAGTGGAAATTTCTTACATTTATTTTAAATAAAAAACTAAATTTAAGATCTGTTTGTCCTGCATAACAAAGTACAATTACAATCTATTTTCCTTCCTGGAAAAATACAACTAACACATACGAATACGATGTTGCATATATCTGGGAGTTTTGTTTTTGTTTTGGGGGGGTTTTTTCGCACTAAAAATAAATTTCCTTCTTATCAAATATAAAAAGTATTCTTTACAAAGAACTTTGTCTTTCTGTGTGTCTCTTCCTGAGGCAAAAAAAAAGGAATGAAAAAGAAATCTAAACTGTACAAATAAAGATTGTAAGTGTTTTAAGTTGATTCTGATTCTGTTAAAATATTAGAGAAGCCCAACATTGTTTGAATTGAGTAAGAAACTGTAATTGTGGAGAGATTCATATCGGACCTTTCCTCTAATCATGAGTCTCATATATCCAACGACCTGTTTCACATGATACTTGGATATCTCGTGAACATCTCAAAATTAACATAGCCAAAGTGTAACTCTTGATTTCTCTTCCAAATCAATTCTTCCTCCAGTGTGTCTCACTGCAATAAATGAGACCCAGTTATTCAAGCCTAAAACCTACAAATCATCTTTGAATTCCCCCTTTCCCCCTCACCTGCCCATCCCCAATAACCTGTCTGATTCCTCCCAACCCCTGTGTCCCCATTTTCCTCTGCTCCATAGCAAGTCTCCTATTAGTCAAGTCTGTGCTGTCTTCAAAATACATCTGAATTCCTCTGCTTCTTTTTATTCAATGTCACTTTTAGTCCAAGCCACCATCATCTACTTCTCACACTAATGGTTTTGGAATATTAATAGTATCCTTCTACACCTAAAGTGAAAGTGAAGTCACTCAGTCGAGTCCATCTCTTCGCAACCCCATGGACTGTAGCCTACCAGGCTCCTCTGTCCATGGGATTCTCCAGGCAAGAATACTGGGAGTGGGGTTGCCATTTCCTTCTAAGGCCTTAGCAGAGAAATAATTTTTGAAGCATTTAATACAATAGGAATCTCTCCTTATCTGAATTATGATAATCAAAAATAATGGAGTCTGAAAAAAATGATTTTACTATATGTTCAGTTAACTGAAGTGACCATAAAAAAAGATAACATTAAAAAAAAGAAACCCCTGAAGACAAAATCAAAATAAAGGTGAATGGGCCTTTTGTTGAGTGAGCCATAAGGCAAAATGCATTTTATAAAGGGACCAGCGAGTTAATAGCTTACCATCCATAGAAAATATCCTATAGCTGGGCATTTTAAGAATTTGTTCAGTTTGTCTTTTAAGAGTAAGCCCATGTTTTGTTAAATTTAAGTATCGATTCTAATGGTAACTAATTTTATCTTTCAAAGTGTGAACAGGAAAATGTGTATAGTTGTTCCCTAGTAGGCAATAAGAATAAAATCAGCCAAACCCTGATACTTTCATTATATTTTGTTCAATTGGCTACTATGGTAAATAAGCTAATTTTGAATCCTTAAAATATTTTATTCCAATAGCTTCAAACAGAATATCAGCATCTTGCTTTCTGAAACTCATAAGACAACAACTGGAGGTCTGGGTATGTATTACAGTAGTTTTAAAAACCTTCCTATCTCAATCATATGCATGTCATTTCATACTGTCAAATATCTCAGAATAAAATTTTTAATTGTTAGTTTAAAATTTAAAATCTGAGAAACATCCTCTATTATCTCAAACTCTTCTACCCTACTCAAAAGCTAGAAAGAATGCTTATGGTAGAGGGGTAGGTACTATAACTGCATACCAGAAAGCCAGTATCCTGGCTCATCAGTGGAAATGGGCTAAGTCTAGAAGTAACTGAAAGCAATCTGTCTATCCTGCGCTTTAATGCTTTTAGAAATACTGCAGTAGGTAAGTTGTGATTCTATAGCAGTTCTCAAATCGAGCTTCAGGAGCCTCGGCCTTAAAAATCTGATTTAGTATTGTGGGGAACAGCAGCTCTGTTCTGAAGAGGAAAAAGATGGGTGGTCCAGAGATAGCTATAGAATGGGAAAGGGAGTCTGGCCCCCAAATTCCTGCCAGAAGAGTTGTTTGGTTTTGTTTTTATCAAAATAATCATCCATCCCAAATAATCCTTCTAGATGATGCTCATTCAAGGAATGTGTACTAATTTCAGTGTCTACATGCTGCTTTTAGAGTTTCGCGTGTAATTTTGTTATAAATATAGTATGCTGGAAATCTAAATATTTTAGAAGCAGAGAAAGTTATATTTGTGCATTGTGCATAAATAAAAAGAGGGTTCTTTCTATGTGTTTTTATGGGTTTCCCAGGTGGCTCAGTAGTAAAGAATCTGCCTGCCAATGTAGGAGACACAGACTCGATCCCTGGGGTAGGAAGATTCCTTAGAGTAGGAAATGGCAACCCACTCCAGTATTCTTGCCTGAGAAATCCCATGGACAAAGGAACCTGGCAGGCTACAGTCCATGGAGTTGCAAAGGGTCGAACACACTGAGCAACTGAGCAGACATGAGTTTCATACTGTTCCATTTGACTGTGGTTGCAAAGAAACACTCTTAACCACAGAAAAGTAAGGAAATACTTGGAAACATTTTATAGTTGGTAGTCTTTTTCTCACTGAAATGTCCTCAGAGTAATTTCTTGAAAATGGCAATAGTAGAGTAAAATTATGTGATTTTCATATTTTTAATAACTTAGTAAAGCACAAATATTCTGAAAGTATTCTAACTTGACCTTTTTCTATATGTGGCATCATAGATAAGATTACTAAAAAGGCAGAAGTTAAAACTGATGAAAGTTCATTTAAAAACAGTAATAAAGGGATTATAGTCTCTGCAATAAATTTTAACATCAATACGTCAGCTGCCAAAACTAAGGAGATGATTCTTAAGAAGTTAGTAAGAAGAACTAAAGACTCTCTTGGAGCACCAAAAAACAATAGGGTAAAACATCTCCCATACCTGTTGACTAATATGCTTCTACTACTCAAGTGATAGTGGCTTATTTTAATTAATACTAATATATGGGAAAAGACAAGTGTAACTACACTCTTCAACATTACTAGAAAACGTTGGTTTCCAGATCAATATAATTTCATTTACAACATAAAGAATTGTACTGATTCAGAATTGTTAAGGTCCAAAGAAGCTACTGGAATCTGAATTAAATGTGAGTAGATAAGGCCAGAAAATGAGTTAGATGTCAGTGACCTTTTACTGTATATGTCAGTACATTTTTTTCCGAAAGAAAGGGAGAGAACTTTGTAATATCCACAGCATCAAGGAAAGGTACTAAGAGAATAGCATTGTTGTAACTTGGACAACTCCTGCTTTCTTGGGCATTCTTTATTTTTATCGTCAGTCTGCTTGGTGCATTACTAACTGTCCACTTGTTGAACCAAACACTCTGTCACAACTGAAATTTACAATCAATGATTCCAGTCATTTCCTAAAATAAGCTGATGGTCAAGATTCAGTATTGATTAATAAGACATGGGGGCCCTTAGTTTAACCCCTGAGTTTAACCCCTGTGCCCATCAGTTTTGAGAGCTTTCAAGGGTTTGATTCAGATTTCCCTTCCTCAATTTTAACTGAAAATTTAAATAAACTTTATGAGTCTTTACTTAATTGGGTATGTCTTAAGGATTTTGAAAAGAATAATAATTGGTCAACCTAATCACAGAAATGAAAAATGCAAGTAGGCAAAATTTTGGTCAAATTGGTTTAACTATAATCACCCAGTTCATGATAGAGGGCAAACAGAGTATCTTACCCAAAAAAGATGATATTGATATGATAGTTACAAATTATGTAATTAGATAATTAAAAATAAATAGCTGTCTGTATTTTTTTAAATCTTTAGTTGTTTTACAAAATTAAATGCAGTCTAAAGAGGCTAATTCATGAAGAGACAATACAATCAGTACACTAAATGCATAATAGTTTCAAAGGTAGAAAGTAACACAGGTTTAAAAACTGGAAATGTACCTGATTTTTCTGCTGGTTGCCCCTGACAACAGCATTTGCAGCAGAATTTCAAAAGTCTAGGTCCAGCAACACATGTTAAATAAATAATGAAACACCTAAAACAGTGCATTGCCAATAGCAGGCATGCAATAAGTAAATGCTGTATATATGGAATTTAGAAAGACGGTAACGAGAACCCAACATGCGAGACAGCAAAAGGAATGCAGATGTATAGAATAGACTCGTGGACTCTGTGGATGAGGGCAAGGGTGGGATGATATGGGAGAATGGCATTGAAACATGTTAATTATCATATGTGTAATCAATCGCCAGCCCAGGACTGATGCTCGGGGCTGGTGCACTGAGATTTCCCCGGGGGAGGGAGGAGGGAGGGGGGAGGGAGGGGGGTCCTGGAGGGGGAGCATATGTAAACCCATGGTGATATCATGGCATTGTATGGCAAAACTAATAAAAAATAAAATAAGTAAATGCTGCATGAATAATATCCATGTTCCTGTGAAAAGCCTTGATAAGATTACTTTGTCCACCATCAAATACATTTCTAATTATAATTAGATATAATTATTGGAAGTTTATAGAGAATGAGTAGAGATTCCACTATTTTGAGAGATTGCTGTTTTCTAAAATCATATCTTCAAAATAGAATTTGGTCATCTGCTTTTTAATAGAAAACTACACGTCATTACATATTTTCTTCTTAGCATATTCTTAGCATAGCATATTTAATATTCCTAATTCAAAGTTTAATGTACGTTTTTAAAACTTTTTGTCTTCCTTAAGATTGTAATTTTTATTGATGATCTGAATATGCCAGAATCAGATGTGTATGGAGCACAGCCACCTCTGGAGTTAATCAGACAATTGTTAGATATGGGAGGAATTTATGATACTGAAAAAATTACATGGAAGGTACGGTTTATATTAAGATTTTCTTCATGTTAAATGTTGTTACTTAACAATAAGTTAAATATTTCTAACAATGTTGAGTGAGTTAAGCAAGCTGTTTAGAAAATCTAGTCAGATGGACATAAAGTCGAGATCTTAATTTAACATTGTAATTATATCTTGAAATACAGCACAAGTCTATGGGTTCACAGAAATTCTACTTTTAGTAGGATTAAATCTTAATAAAAATTGCAAGTATGTCCTATAGGTTTGGTTTCTGAGTCAGAAAATGCTCACTATTGTTAAACACATTAATAGTTAATCAGATTTTTCAGTGCCTCAGCAACTATTGCATATGAGAAAAGCTAGTGAAAATGTGGCTTAAGAAATACATTCTTAATCTCTATGTAAGACTATTCTGCATCTTTATTTTCAAGACCATAAAGGATTTTCAGACCTTACATACAAGGTCAAAAAGATTCCAATGAGATATTTTTATGTAATTATTTTTGGTTCATTGAACTCAATCCAAAGGGTTTAAATGTTTTAAAAAGTAAGTGTACTTTTCTCCTTATTTGGTTACTTCACTGGAAACCCTGGTTTCTAGAACTGACTTTATCATTTCAACTTCCTGGGCCTTGTTTCCTCATCTGTAAAATTAAATGGTTGTTTCATGTCTCAGATAAACTTGGGCCTAGATCCTGGCTGATATACACTTGCTGATGAGTGACATCAGCTCAGATACCACTCAAACTATCTAAATCAACCATCAAAGCAAGGCAAAGAGAAGAATGGAGATGCAGCCCACCCAGGAAGACAGAGACTGGGATAAAAATAAGGCAAGAAATGGGTGTGAAATGCACAGCCTAAAGAATTTTCTTGAAGTGACATGAAAATAATGGGGCAGCCTCTTAATGGTATTTCTAAGGCCTTGGGCATGAAGATATGCAGGAAAAAAAAAAACTGAAAATGCCCCATCATGTATAAACTTTATTATTTCATTATGATTCCAGCTTTACAATGCCATGTTGTAATATGTCAAAATACTATGTAAGCAGTCAAACTTCTTCTCACCCAGCTAATCCTGTCTTCTCTACAGACACATTCACCCGGCTTTTCTCCTCGTTTCTCACTTATTACCAGAATCCTTTTCACTAGCCTCAATAACATATTCTTTATTTTCTAATGACTGGTTTTTAAGGGGGAAAAAACTAGGCTATTTCCAGATGACATGTAGAAGGCCTCCTAGAAGTAACATGTCTTGGAATTATATTTAGGATGAGTTACTTCTTACATGCAGAGTATACCATGCAAAATGCTGGGCTGTACTCTGGCATTATAGTTTCACAAGTTGGAATCAAGATTGCCCGGAGAAATATGAACAACCTCAGATATGCAGATGATACCACTCTAATGGCAGAAAGTGAAAAGGCACTGAAGAGCCTCTTGATGATGGTGAAAGAGGAGAGTGAAAAATCTGGCTTAAAATTCAACATTCAAAAAAGTAAGATCATGGCAGCTGGTCCCATTACTTCATGGCAGAGATTGGGAAAAAGTGGAAGCAGTGACAGGTTTTACTTTCTTGGACTCCAAAATCACTGCAGATGGTGACTGAAGCCCTGAAATTAAAAGACACTTGCTCCTTGGAAGAAAAGCTATGACAAACCTAGACAGCATATTAAAAAGCAGAGACATCACTTTGCTGACAAGAGTCTATATAGTCAAAGCTATAGTTTTACCAGTAGTCAGGTACGGATGTGAGAGTTGGACTATAAAGAAGGCTGAGCTCTGAAGAATTAACGCTTTCAAATTGTGGTATTGGAGAAGACTCTTGAGAGTCCCTTAGACAGCAGGGGGATCAAACCAGTCAACCCTAAAGGAAATCGATCCTAAATATTCAATTGGTAGGACTGTTACTAAAGCTCCAATACTTTGGCCACCTGATGTGAAGAGCCATCTCATTGGGAAACACCCTGGTGCTGGGAAACATTGAGGGCAATAGGAGAAAGAGACAACAGAGGGTGAGATGGTTGGATGGCATCATCGACTCAATGGACATGAGTTTAAGCAAACTCCTGGATATAGTGAAGGACAGGGAAGCCTGGTGTGCTGCAGTCCATGGGGTTTTAGAGCATCAGATACTACTTAGCAACCGAACAATAGCAATAGCTTCTAAGAAGACAGACTGTTACTGTCATTGATAAGGACAGAGTAAAGTGATAAGGTAAGATGATTAATAGTTAATCCCACTAAGGGATCATAAGTATTAACAAAGGAAAAAGTATGGGAGACCCCTGGAAGTTAATGATCATTCAAGAAAGCAAGTTTGCTTAACCACAAAGCCATGTAACAGAAGTGTGAGACATGCCCCAAAACAAAACAATAAGTTGTTGATTCCGAAGACATGTTTCTCTGTGCACACTAATAACAAAAATATAAAGAGAAGGTGACATGATTTACCATTTTTAGCATAGACCACCTTTCTGCTGATTTGAATAGTGCCATGACAGTCCTATTTTCACCATGTAGGGACAAGAAAACTCCCACACCTGATGTGGAGGAGGAACTGATGATGGTAGCTTGACATCTGCTCAAGAATGAGGAAGGATGTGGTCTTTTCCCACTCCCCACTTTTCCCTTGATTGTAAAACCATAGCCTACTAAGTTCTGGGTGAGGCATCCTCCTGCCCACCTGCTTATTAACCTCACAAGCATCCTATTCTAATAAATCACTCTTATCTATCACTTTTCCTCTTGTTAAATTCTTTCTGCACTGAGACATAAAGAACCAGAGTTCTTCAGAGCCCCTAGCATGCCTAAATATTAAAAACCTTGTGTCCTTTTGGAGCTGGGAAATGGGTATATATGCTTCACTTTCTTATAGATACATTGTTACTCTTCCTTTTTACTCTTCCCACAGAATATCCAAGATCTCTCTCTAGTTGCAGCTTGTGTTTTTCCAGTTAGTAGGAGGTATATTAGCCCACGTCTGCTCAAACATTTCTCCATTCTGGTATTGCCTCATCTCCCACAAACTGCCATACAAACTATTTTCCAGGTAATATATCTAATTTATTTTCTAGTAAAAAACAAATTTAATTCTATAGTATAAGGAAAAATACAAGAACTTGAAACCACTAATATTAAGAAAAAATTCTCTTAAGGGGATGGATTTTTTTTTTCCCTCTATTTTCTGGGCATACTGTAATAATCTGTCTCTAAATATCAAAAATGTAAATTATTGTGCATAAGAAACATGTGTGGGGCATGTTTAATGAATGTTTAAAACAAGTTCCAAGTCTTTTTTCCCAGAGATTCTAATCCAGTATATCTGAGATACAACTCAGCAATCTGTATTACTAACAAGTACACTTGGATTTTTGCTGGTATTTATTTTTTTATTTTCTTAGAGAATAAAAAATTGTGAGACGAAATTCTGGAATATCTTATTAGAAAAATGCCTCAATTTGAAACCCAGTTTGATTAGAAAAATATATCATATGCAAGATTACTAAATTCCTCAAAACTGATTATGTCTTTTTCTTTTTTTAATAACATAAAATTTAAAGATTATTTTTTAAAATCTATTTTTCAAAAAGTACTTAGTAATTCTACAGGTGATCAATAATCTACACTTCAAAAACCCTGGTATAGAATATATACATATACCAATCTTAACAGATAATAGTTCTATCACTTTATATTTCTTTTAGTAGCATCTCCTGGGCAACAAGGATATGGAAGATTTTTCAGTAAACTGGTATTATACACACAGGTGGAGCATCAGTTGTTCCCAGAGAACACATAACACAGGCCTCTAAATCTTTCACCGAACTAGGACCGATTGAAATTTTCCTCAGTTCTCAACATCCAGAATGTCTTTGTACTAGTCTGGCATCTGTTTAAAATGAATTCTGATTACTAACATTTTAAACAAAATTGATCTTCCATTAGAGCATACACATCTCCTTTCTAGTAGGGATTAACTAAAAATAGTCTGTTCTTAAAAGTTTTGGCAAACTAAATTATAAAATTTCTCTTTAAAGGTTCATTTGGGAATGTATTTTTCTATCAATAACTTCGCACCAGAAGTTCAGAAAACTAAGGATCAAATAATATCTTGCTCTCTAGCTGTATACTATCAAGTATGTCAGACTATGCTACCAACTCCAATGAAATGTCATTACATGTTTAATCTTCGAGATATATTTAAGGTTTGTTTTCAAATTTCATTCTCTAAACTTAAGTTTAAAATTCAGCTTGAGAAAATGCAATTTTACTGAACTGACTTTCTCTCTCTCTCCATTTCCCTATTCACTGATACTATCAACACTTAATTGTTAAAAGGGAAAAAACAGAGCAATTCAAGTTGATTAGTTTTGCTGTTAGCATCTTATCCTATAAGCCAGTTAAAATGAATAAAGTAATTCCATGCAGAGAATTCAATGATAAAAACTCTTAAGACTGTTAAAAAGTAAAGCCAATCTACTGACCCCAGGTTGTGGTGAATTAAAGTTCAGTGTTTATTCTAAGGCGCCATACAAGGAATCTGAGACAACTAGTGCTCAAGCAGCCCCACCTCCCCAGAGGGTTTCAGCCAAGGACTTTTAAAGACCAAGTGAGGGAGGGAGTAGTAGGGTCTATGATCAGCTTGTGCACAGTGCTCTGATTGGTTGATGATGAGGTAACCAGGCCAGGTCACAGGGGTTAGCATTATCAATCCTTAGGCTCCAGTAGGTCTGGGGCCTACGTTCTCCTGGTCATCAGTAGTAAATTATTCTATTTGGTGGGGGTTTTAGCATTTGTATAAAAATTCAAGGATTGTGCATCTAAGTACTTCAAAGAGGAGCTAAAGCAGAGACTATGGGGGAGGGGCCTGTCCCCGGAAGGGGACATACTGGCTAAGATTCTCATCAGGGAAAGAAGTGACAAGGCTATAATGTAGATTTTGGTTTTGCTTTATTTCTAAGATTTTATTGCTGCTCTCAGACAAATGAAAGCATGTATACATTTCATAAACATGCTGAATTTTCACAAGCCTTGCTTTTACACCAGAGAATGTTGCCAGCAGTACTGATTTAGTCAAAGAATTTTCTGGATTAAAATGTTTTAAAAAATCTTTTTTTGGTTTGCTTTTTATCTCCTTGCTATGGGACTTCAGCCTAAAATAGCACATGTATTTGAAATGGGTTATAAATTTTTTAACCCAGATTGACAATCTTAGAACATTAAGAAGCATCACTTATCTCCAGCAATCCTGTGAGGAGTTTTTGAGCCCTCTCCTTCTAAGGGTGACACTATACAAGTTTTCTCTGATTTATAACTTGTCCATCTCATCAGAAGTTCAGATTATCACTTGTAGGAATTGACAATCCTTGCCTGGGATTATTGCTCTATTTTTATGGAAACATAAACCTGCAAAAAAAAAAAATGAGACGTTACTGTGCAATTTACCTGATAATGGTTTTTTAATTGTTTTTAAATCCCTAATAGCTTCTTCTAGGTTTGCTGCTAGCTGACAAGTTTGTTGTTAACTCCAAAGAGATGGCTGCTCTGTTCTTTGTTCATGAAGCCACCCGAGTGTTTCATGATCGCTTATTTGAACAAGCTGAACAGGTGCTTTTCTATCAGATTCTTTCGAAAGAACTTGAGAATAATTTTCAGGTAAAATTATTACATTTAAAAAAATTTTTTAAATGGTATCTTGAGCAAAAGTGTTTAATAAACATCGTCAGACATTTCTATGTTATTAACTAAAATTTTTATTAAAATTCCATTTTCTACTTGCAAATATCTAAATGATTATAGATTTGGAACAATTGAAATGATAAGGTCTTGATGCCCTTACTCATGCATTTCACCTTTTAAGAGCCTTTAAATTGCTCATTTTCCTCCAGGACTGGCAGACATGAACACTTTGACCCCTGATGCCTCTCTAGCCCTTTGAATTTTAGTTTGTGCCTGCTTCTCTAGTCCAGGTCACAAAGGAAAGTGCTTCAGTAACAGATTCACTAACAGTTGTGACTAAATGAAGTGGTGAGCTCAACTCCATTATTCTACCTCTCTGCTAACTCCTCTCAACTCCTTTCCAAGGATGATGGTCCTTTGCTTTTTTCTCTTCTTTGATAGTGCCAGTTTCTCTCACCCTATTCATAGCACTGTAGGAAATAAAATAAACTCAAAGGTATAACTCTATTTACAACAGTGAAGAAGAAATTTGGAATACAAACATTATACATAGAGATACACACATGCACGTAAGCCCAGCATACAACACATATACATATATGTAAATCTCTGTCTTTATGTATACATACATTTGTATACACATATACTTTTTTCCTTTTTTTTTTTTGGCCATGCATGTAGGATTTAACCCGTACCCCATAGATTGCCAGCATGGAGTCTTAACCACTGGACCACCAAGGAAGTCCCCATATATATTTTTTAGATAAATCACAAATTCAGAAATCTTTTTAAAAAATTTTTCTAGACACTCATCATTACTTTTCTTTAATCCAAGTTTTCTGTTCCTCAGCCTAGACCCTTCTTGGTATCATCATTCATGTTAATCCATAACACTTCTGCCCTCCAACTTTTTAAACATCTGGTAAAATAATCTTTTCACTAAGTAGCTATCTCCACATCCACCAACAGCTCCATCTACTTATCCAGAATTTCTCAGGGCTCTACCCAGTGTGCAGTTCTTCTTCTTGTCTCTCTTTGGGGCTACTCTTTGGTGATGCTTCATACTCATCTTACTCCTACTCTCCTTCACACAGGCAGTAGAATCTCCAGTCCTTTCTTTTCTCACTTTCCTTCTCTAACAACCTGAGAAACAGTTGAATACAGAAGTTACAAACACAGGCTCTGCCCAAGTTCAAAGCCCAACCCTTCCATTTATGAGCTATGAAACCTTTAGCAAGTGACCTCTCTGTGTCTCAGTTTCCTCATCTCTAATGAAAAGGTAGTAATTGCAGCTACTTTATAGGACTGTTGGAGAAGACAATGGCACCCCACTCCAATACTCTTGCCTGGAAAATCCCATGGATGGAGGAGCCTGGTAGGCTGCAGTCCATGGGGTCGCTAAGAGTCAGACATGACTGAGTGTCCTTGCTTTCACTTTTCACTTTCATGCATTGGAGAAGGAAATGGCATTCCACTCCAGTGTTCTTGCCTGGAGAATCCCAGGGATGGGGGAGCCTGGTGGGCTGCCATCTATGGGGTTGCACAGAGTTGGACACACTGAAGTGACTTAGCAGCAGCAGCAGCAGCAGCAGAGGACTGTGGTGAGAATTAATGGCACTAACTTGTGTAAAGTGTTTACAATGGTTTCTGACACATGATAAGTGCTCAGTAAATGTAAGCTATCATTGTACTAAAAATAACCAGATCTTATCATATCTACTGTTCAAAGACAGGCTGGTGATTTGGCAGAAAGAGCCTGAATGCTAGAGTTAGACCTTGGCTTGACTTCCAAATCTGTCTCATATTACTCTGGGTATTTCATTCTCATCATGAAAAACCATTTGCAAAACCATTTCCAGTCTTCCTTCACTGCATTCTATGTACTACCCTGATGCCCCACCCTGGTGTTTCCTACCTCAATACTGACATTATCATTCAAGCCTCCATCCATGTCAGAAATTTGATCCCCTCACCTCACACTTTGGCCAGTGCAGAATGGTCTCTGTTGTCTCTCCCTTTATTCATATAGGTCCCTTCCTTTGGCTCACTCCTGATAATCCTTCAAAATTCAGCTCATGCTTCCTCTCCTGGTGGTCTTCTGTAGCCTAAATCACATTATTTCCAGGTTAAATGTCTTTATATTGTCATAGGACCGTGGGGTTTTCCTATCCATAGAAATAATTAGAATGTAATTGCCTATCTCTTTCGCTAACCGATGAATTCCATGAGAACAAAATTGTTGATTTTTATACCCACCTATATTGCCAGAGTTTAACATCCTCCCTTACCCCTAGATGGTACCTGATAAATTAATCTGGGATGAATGAATAGATAAAGGAATGAATGATAGAGTGCAGAGACTTTGCTAAAATAACCATCTAAAGAGAGCTTATTTCTGTCCTGGGAGAAGATCCTAAATTCTTGCCTTATACATTCCAACTGCAATTTAGTTTTAAGACTTTGCTAGCCCAAAGAACAGATGTAGAGGCAGTAGAAAATGAGTAAGCAAATACTTAGGGGAGACAGGTCTTCAAGGGTTAGTCCCATAGACAGCAAGAACAGCTACAGTATCCCCAAATTAAAGAACTATTACCCAAACCTACTTTTAAAACTCAAGTATGTAAATTATTCCCCTAAGAATTTGGTTTTATACAGTACCATTTAGTCAGTTTTTTGACTGGTTGACTATTTAAAAGGTAAAATGTGATAGCTCTAATAGCAGTTAACACTTACAATGTGCCAGGCACTGTTTTAAAAACTTTACCAATCATTACTCAACTAAATCTTCATAATGTCTCTGTGATTTAAGTCCTGTTATAATCCTCATTTTACAAATGAAGAAACTGAGGCAAAATGAGATGAAGAATTTGCCCAAGGTTGCATAGTTAGTTAAGTGGTGGAGTCCTGGCTATCTGACTTCAGATATTCTCTTAACCAGGGTGCCATATTGTCCCTCTACTTTCCTTTAGCCTTTTACTTAAACAACCACCTTCTGAGAGCCTATTAGGAATTTCCAGGGCCAGACATCAACTGACGTAAGTTCTAAAACCTACATAGAACTAACGTAAGCCCTGCCTCCAAGCACCTTACAACCTAACAGGAGCAATACATGTCTGTAAGTGCTGTAACAGGCCCATCCACACACCACCACAGCGGGACAAAAGAAGGAAGAATAATTTTATCTACCTAGTTTTAGGAAGAGGAAAACGGTCAGACTTCAAAGAAGGGGTGAGCCCATAAACTTGGTCTGAAAGACAGGCAAGGGTTTGTCAAGTGAACCAAGAAAGCAAATATGGAAGCTTGCAGATCTATGGTGGTGATTAATAGTTGATTAAGGAAAGATTCTCTTTTTCAGACTGTTGGTTTGACCTCGTGGTATCAACATCTTATTCCCACAGCAGCAGTTCTTAACCTAGAGACTATAGATTCTCAAAGAGTTCTTAAGCAGAACTGTATTTCAGTGTATTTGGTTTCCTTTTCCATCCTTGCCCTTTATTATATGTGTTTTAAAATGTTGTTCTTCTGAAAGATCCACAGGTTTCACTGTCAGAAGGGGGTCCATGGCACAAAAAAAGGTTAAGAACCCCTGAGACCTAGATCTACTGTGCTAAGAACTTCTCTGATACAAGTATATTGTTTTAGTTTTGATAATAAGTAAAATTGTGCTATTAACAATTTCTATTCAATCATCTTACAATAGATCCAATGGACCAAAGAAAAACTGATGAATGACCCAATTATATTTGTGGATTTCTTGGATATAAACAAATCTCATAGAAAGAAGACCTATCAGTATACCAATGACTATAATAAACTTGCCGAAGTACT
>SRVM01010457.1:0-33088 GCA_007570785.1 Antilocapra americana
ATGGGAGAAGGGCATTGAAGCATGTTAATTGTCATGTGTCTAATCAATCGCCAGCCCAGGATTGATGCTCGGGACTGGTGCAGCGAGATTTCCCGGGGGGGAGGGAGGAGGGAGGGGGGACCCGGAGGGGAAGCATATGTAAACCCATGGTGATATCATGACAATGTATGGCAAAAACAATAAAAAAAAAAAAATCAAAGGTGTTCCAACTGTATAAAACACAGCTATCATCTTATCCATGGGGAAGGTAGTTGCAGGGCATGTGTATATAAATGTGCAAGGACCAAAGAACAAGATGACCATGATTATGTGGGAGATGCAGGTGGAAAGGGCTCTCTTCCTCCCTTCAGCACTGTGGTTTCTCAGAGAATGCAAGATGATAGCATAGAAGAACATCAGCATGACAAAACTCATGGTACAGATGACCCCACTGTTGGACACCAAGAGTAGATTGGTCACATAGGTGTCTGTACAGGCAATTTCAACAAAGGCTGCAAGTCAAAAAAAATAGTGATCTATCACATTGGGACCGCAGAAAGGCAGACTCAGGCTAGAAGAATCTGAGCTGAAGAATTGACACAAGACCCCATCCAGGCCACAGCCACCAACACACCACAGGCTTGATGGCTCATGAGGGTCATGTATTGAAGGGGCTTGCAGATGGCCACATGGTGGTCAACAGCCATGAGAATAAGGATGAAGATCTCTAAGCAACCAAAAAAAAAGTGATGCAAAGACTTGGGTCATGCACTCATTGAAAGAGATTTTGCTCATTCCTCTAAGGGCATCGGCGATCACTCTAGGGGCTACGGAAGTTGAGAAGAAGGTATCGGATAAAGATAAGTGGAACATAATCAGGAAGTTACTCAGTTATGCCCCCAGATATAAATACAAGAATGTGACAAACACTATTTTCTTCCTAACAGGATCCTGTTATAATCCAAGTAGAATGAACTCAGTCACATTATTCTTCAGCTTCATGATTTCATGAATGAGATGAAGGATGAATGTGAAATGGATTATTTGCAAAAAATAAATCAATACATGGTGCAATATATTATACTATGGAATATTTTAGGTAAAACCAAATTTGCTTATCAGGTATATTGTTTCCAATAATTTATATTATATATTTGTTTCTTAATAATAACATTTGTTCTTCAACTTATAATGACCACTTCATAGGGTCATTATGAGTCTCGTATAAGCTTGTGAATGTTAAACTTTCCAATAAGACTCTTTAAATACAATCCTTTGTTAGACTTGATATGATTATGATTATTTTTATGAATATATTTAATATATGGCTCCATTTTGTTATTCCCTTAGTCATTTTTTGGCCATATTCAATATATTCAGAATCCCAAGTATTGTCATCACTCATTATTTAGGGTATATTTGACTTCCCTTGGTGGTTTATGACATAAAGTCATACGTCATACTTAGCACCTTAAAGAATATCCTTTTCACACATACACATACTTTTTACATTTATTATACATATTTATTTTAAAAGTATCACAGACTGTCTTCTAGATACCCTAATTTGAAAAGAGAAAAGACATATTACTTTAAATAATGTGTTGCAACCTCCAAGCACATTTATATTTAGTCCTTGATGTATATGATGAACAAAGTGAATGATCTCTGTTATTTGATATTTCAAAAATGCCCATTACTATTTTTTCATTCTCCAGCCTGGGAAAAGTACATTTTAAGCACTCATATTTCCTGAAGTTACATTTCAAAATGACTTCCTGAAGTTAAATATCTAAATGAAAGAGAATTTGCTAATTAAGAGCTCATATTTTCAAAATTCAAGCCTTTACCTAAGCTTGTTAAACCTGAGGTGATTTTCTTTCATTGGAGGATGTCACCTGGCAGTTGATCTAGGACCTCATCATGGTCCTGGCAAATAATTATTCAACTTAAAATGTCCCTTCTTTGGATGAAGATTTCTGTTTTCATACTTTAAAAGAAATATTATCATGGGGTCATTTCCAAGCACACCTTTTTCTTTTAGATATTTCTTATGGAGATGATGCTGGCAAGTGGCCATATATGTAAGTATAAATATAAAATGAAACGTAATGAATTTAAATATGATCTGGAAGACTTACTTATTCCATTGTGCCTCTCCTCAATCCATCCAACTTTCAATGCATGTCTTGAAAGTTTTGAACAGCCAAAGTGCAGATTATGACAGACTAGCTAGGGACAAGATTTCCTTTCAATATATTTTTGTCTCTCACAGTTAACTTTCTTCTCTTCAGCAGAGATGAAATATCCCTTATTCCTGGGAGAAAAGAAAGGCAGAAATACCTCTTTAGAATAATTCTAATAAAGTTATTCAATTTTGATTTTCAAGTATTAAAAAATATCTTTCAGCTTACATAATCTTAACTATAAGTAAATTGAGTCTTGATATATTAATCATTACAATAGGCTTCTCTTTTCCTTCACTGATTTTAAAGAGTGATGTATCATAACATATTTAACACTGGAAATATGCTAAGCATTGGAAACAAGGTGATGTGAAAGTCTGTTTCACGTCGATATTCCCTGACATTGGTCACTCCTTCGAGTATTATAGTTTTGATTTTGTATGTTGTCAAACGTATTTTCCAGAACAAGCTTATCTCTCTTTTCATATTTAGACTTGTGTATTTAAGATAACTTAAGAATCATAAACATGTATGATTATTAACTTGTTAATAACAATGTGTCCTCATCAAATATTTAATCAGTAGTTTCAGAAAGACATTAAATGCCTCCACTCAGATCTATAGCCATAAAGTCCATTTTTATGCATTTAAGTTCTAAAGAATTCAAACTACTTTAGTCACTAATTTATTTGAAAAACACTGTGTCCTCAGGCATCAGTACATTTCGGTGATTCTCCTTACATCTTCAAAGAGGGGATTTTAACCTATTTTGTAATTTACAGTACTTCATGACCTAGAAAATGAAGACTATAGTTCTCAAGTGAACTGTATCAAAGCCTTTATATGATCAGGGTGTATGTGAGCATGTAAAAATCAGTAGATACATCATGTGAAATCTCTATAATGTAAATAATGTAGCAGCCAAAGATGAAAAATAAATAGATGTAGAATATTCAAACTCATCTTTCTCTCTTCTTTCTTCCTGGAGTGTCCTTCCATTTATGGCTGTTTCAACCTTCTGGGAACTTCAAATCAAATTTCTGAGAAATATCCTCTAGCTGGCCTTTAAAGATTTCCTGTGAAAAAGGAAATTCACTACTTTGCTCTCTAAAGGCTTTATCTATAATTTTCTTATAGTATTAATCTTCTTTCTTATAATAAGAATGTGTATGCTTACTTCAGCTTTCTTCCTGGAATGAGAATATCAGAAAACTACATGTTCTTTGAATATCATTCTCCACAGTTCCAACACAGTGCTTTGTACACCATAGATGCCCAGTAAGAGCTTTTAACTTGATCATTTCCTATAACTCCATAAAAGATAATATTTGCCTCATTGTTTTCACATTATGTTGGTTACAAAGTCACATTAGCATTATTAACTTATAGGGAACATTTGTCTATTGTATATAGTAGGTAGACAAACATGCTCTAATTTTAGATAGCCAAAAAGAATGAAGAAAACAAATATAAAGATAAGTTATCACTAACTGTTAGAAAAGTCTTTAAATTAGTATTATCTGCCTGTCCTGTTACCAACTTTCTTAAAGAATACTGAAACAAACAAACAAACAAACAAAAAAATGAACACAAAGCAGCAATGGTTCCTCTCTGCATTCCAAGGGGAATATTTCCAGACTTAATGATGTAAGTTTTTAGCATCACAGAGAGTTTATTCCCTAAAGTTTCTTTTCAATCAAATTCATCCAAGATTTAATAATCTCAGTGTTTGGTTTATCCAGTTAGCCTGTTAAGAACAGCAAGTTAATCAACCTTGTACTCAGAAACCAGATCAAACAAGGATTTGTAGTTATTATATTTTCCTTGGTCTTAAAAAAAAGATATCCAGTGAAGAAAAGGAAAAAGACATAGTAGTGGAGAACAGGAAGAAGAAACTATGTAACTGGTAGAAGAGAAAGTGGGCCACCAAGAAACTACTATGCTCCCACCAGTGCCTGAAGTTATGCAGCCCTGCATTAGGAAAAAAAAATTTTTCTAGCCCTTGTGATTTTTGTTGTTGTTGCTGTTGGTAACTACAATCCAGGGAAAGCACTATGGTGCTTGAAAACATAAGTTCTATGATATGTGATCCAGATATTCCCTATCAAGGTACTGCATTCATAAAAAATAATAAATTTTGCCATTTACAGCATGGAATGAATGGCACTAAAATACATTATCCTAAGTGAAATAAGTCATACAGAGAAAGACAAATGATATATGATATCACTTATATATGGAATCTAAACAAGAAATTAAGCTAATAATGAATACAACAAAAAGAAATGTACTCACAAATATAAAGAACAAACTACTCGTTAGTAATGGGGGATGGAGAAGGCACTGGCGACCCACTCTAGTACTCTTGCCTGGAAAATCCCATGGATAGAAGAGCTTGGTAGGCTGCAGTCCATGGGATCGCTGAGTCAGACATGACTGAGTGACTTCACTTTCATGCATTGGAGAAGGAAATGGCAACCCACTCCAGTGTTCTTGTCTGGAGAATCCCAGGGACGGGGGAGCCTGGTAGGCTGCCATCTATGGGGTTGCACAGAGTCGGACAATACTGAAGCGATTTAGCAGCAGCAACAGCAATGGGGGAGGGAAGGAGTAAGGGCAAGAAAAGGGTAAAGGATTGAGATACCAACTATTATGTATAATATAAATAAGTTACAAGAATCCATTGTACTACATAGGGAATATAGTCAATATTTTATGATATAATCTTTAAACCTTGTGAATCACTATGTTATGCATCTGTAGTGGATGTGAGAGTTGGACTATAAAGAAAGCTGAGAGCTGAAGAATTGATGCTTTTGAACTGTGCTGTTGGAGAAGACTCTTGAGAGTCCCTTGGACTGCAAGGACATCCAAGCAATCCATCCTACAGGAAATGAGTCCTGAATGTTCATTGGAAGGACTGATGTTGAAGCTGAAACTCCAAAACTGTGGCCACCTGATGCAAAGAGCTGACTCATTGCAAAAGATGCTGATGCTTGGAAAGACTGAAGGTGGGAGGAGAAGGGAAAAACGGGGGATAAGGGGACGACAGAGGATAAGGGGATGACAGAGGATGCGATGGTTGGATGGCATCACTGACTCAATGGACATGAGTTTAGTTGAACTCCAGGAGTTGGCGATGGACAGGGAGGCCTGCTGTGTTGTGGTTCATGGGGTTGCAAAGAGTCAGACATGACTGAGCAACTGAACTAAGCTGAACATATAGTATTGTACTGTAACTATGCTTAATTAAAGAAAGACTATATTAATTGTGCTTAATTAAAGAAAAAAAAGATGTAAAAACTTCTTTAGAGGGCTTTAATTATTTAAACCTGACAAGAGTATTTTCTTTCTTGAATAACTGAATCTTGAATTTCCTCTTAGAAAGTATCAATACAGTTTCTCAATTTTTCACTATACAAGCTTTAAGTGATATTGTTTCACAAAGTTTGGGATATGATTCTCACTAGCTTGTTTAGAAACATTTCCCTCAGGCTGTAATGATTATGTTGGAGATCTATCAGCAAATGAGATACAGTCTACTTTTGTTTGGAGTATTAAGGTTTTTTTTCCAAAAAATCAGTTTTTTCCCTGAAAGAGTTTGAGTGTACAGATACAGACCATCAACAGTTGGAGAAAGTCAATGTGAATGCAGAGCTAGGAGATAAATCAATTATATAATAACATTCATCTATAGAATTTACCTATGTCCAAATTATTTTACTGTTCTCCATTTTATACTTTTGTTTTTATATTTTTAAATAATACCATAAAATCTTGCAAACTTGCCAACCATCTTAAGAATTAAAATGCAAACTCTGATTAAATCTATTTCTGACTACCTTCCTATCTGTTCCTGCTTCACCATAAAGGTAACCAATACTCTAATGTTTTTAGAGGTCAATTTTAAACAAAATTGAAAAATACAGTGAGTTCCTTTGTAATACCCCCAGTAGCCCCTATTACTAATATCTTGATTAAAGTTATATATGTTTTAAAATAACCTATGAATTTATATTAATTCATCATTATCACCTAAAATCCATAATTTATATTACCATTCACTCTTGATGTTGCATAGAAACATAATGACCTTTAACCAACTCCACAATATCATATAGAATAATTCACTCTCCTAAATATTCTCTGTTCTCCTCTTAATTATGCCCTATTATTTTCTTCTAACCCCTGCTAAACACCAGTCTTTTTACTGGACCCATGGGTTTCTCTGTGCTGTATGATACAGTTTGATTTATATAGTACTTTGACTTTCAGATTGTTTTCTTTCATTTAGCAATAGGCATTTATGGTTTCTTCATGATTTTTGTGGTTTGATAGTTCATTTCCCTTTATTACTGAATAATATCCCAAGGCATGAGTGCTTCACATTTACTTTATCCAGTCATCCACTGAACAACATTTAGTATATTTTTCATATAGACCTAAGTTTTTAAGTCATTTGAGTGATACCTTGCTGGATCACATGGTAAATCTATGTTTAGCTTTGTAAAAAAGGGCTAAGCTATCTTCAGAGTGACTACCATTTTGGATTTCCACTGGAGTGAATGATTTCCCCCATATTCTCAACATCTTTACCAACACTTGATATTGTTAGTGTTTTGAATGTAGTTAATTTATAACATATGTTTGTGGTATTTCATCATTTTATTGGCAATTCCCTAATAACATACAATGTTGAGAATCTTTTTGCATACTTGTTTTCCATCAGTATATCTTCTTTGGTGAGATATCTGTTCAGATCATTGCCCATTTAAAAAAAAATCAGGGAAAACACTCTCTGACATCAACCAAAGCAGGATCCTACATGACCCACCTCCCAGAATATTGGAAATAAAAGCACAAATAAACAAATGGGACCTAATTAAAATTAAAAGCTTCTGCACTGCAAAGGAAATTATAAGCAAGGTGAAAAGACAGCCTTCAGAATGGGAGAAAATAATAGCCAATGAAACAACAGACAAACAATTAATCTCAAAAATATACAAACAACTCCTGCAGCTCCATTCTAGAAAAATAAACAACCCAATTAAAAAGTGGGCCAAAGAACTTAACAGACATTTCTCCAAAGAAGATATAAAAATGGCTAACAAACACATGAAAAGATGCTCAACATCACTCATTATCAGAGAAATGCAAATCAAAACTACAATGAGGTACCACTTTACACCAGTCAGAATGGCTGCCATCCAAAAGTCTACAAGCAATAAATGCTGGAGAGGATGTGGAGAAAAGGGAACCCTCTTACACTGTTGGTGGGAATGCAAACTAGTACAGCCACTATGGAAAACAGTGTGGAGGTTCCTTAAAAAGCTGCAAATAGACCTGCCATATGACCCGGCAATCCCACTGCTGGGCATATACACTGAGGAAACCAGAATTGAAAGAGCCATGTGTACCCCAATGTTCATCGCTGCATTGTTTACAATAGGTAAGACATGGAAACAACCTAGATGCCCATCAACTGACGAATGGATAAGAAAGCTGTGGTACATATACAGAATGGAATATTACTCAGCATTAAAAAAAAAATTCATTTGAAGCAATTCTACTCAGATGGACGAAACTGGAGCCCATTATCCAGAGTGAAGTAAGCCAGAAGCAAAAACAACAATACAGTATATTAACACATATATATGGAATTTAGAAAGACAGTAATGAGAACCCAACATGGGAGACAACAAAAGGAACGCAGATGTATAGAACAGACTCGTGGACTTTGTGGATGAGGGTAAGGGTGGGATGATATGGGAGAAGGGCACTGAAGCATGTTAATTGTCATGTGTCTAATCAATCGCCAGCCCAGGATTGATGCTCGGGACTGGTGCAGCGAGATTTCCCGAGGGGGAGGGAGGAGGGAGGGGGGATCCGGAGGGGAAGCATATTTAAACCCATGGGGATATCATGGCAATCTATGGCAAAAACAATAAAAAAAAAAAGAAAAAAAAATCAGCTGATAAATTTATGGGGGTTTCTTGTACACTATTTTTTGCTTTTCCCTTTCAATTTTAATATTTTTCTTTGTATTTACTTTTTATTACTTTGATTAATATTGTTTTGGTGTGTTTCTCCTACAGTTTATCCTGTGTGGGAGGAGCTGTCAGAGCTTTCTAGACTTGAGGTGCCATTTCCTTTCCCAAATTAAAGTTTTCAAGTATAATCTTTACAAATATCTTTTCAAGCTCTTTATTTTTTCCTTTTGCTTCCTGAGACCCCTAAAATTTGAATGTTAGTGTGTTTAGTGTTGTCTCAGAGTTCTCTGAGATTGTCTTCAATTTTTTTTTTTATTTTGTGTTTGTTCTGCTCCTCAGTAATCATTTTCACCATTCTATCTTCTAGCTCAATTACTCATTTTTTAAGCCTCAGTTATTCTGCTATTGATTCCTTCTAATGTACTTTTCATCTCAGTTTGTGCCATTCATCTCTGAATGTTCTTCTTAGTACTTCTTTTTTTTATTGAACATTTCTTGTATTTTCTCAATCTGTGTTTGCGCTCTATTTTTTTTTTTTTGGATCATCTTTGCTGTCATATCTGTAAATTCTTTTCTCAGGTAGTTTAAAAAATATAAGAATATATTTTCTCTGCATATATTTGGTTTTGTAAGTTTTTACCTTACTCCTTTGTCTGTAACATATTTTTTTTTTTTGCCTCTTTCTTTTCTTTTTTTTTTTTAATGAGACTGTGTTCCTGTCTTACTGATTATTTGACCCAAGGTTTCCAACATTGGTGTTTGCAGAGAGTTGTGTAGAACCAGGTCTTGGTGTTGAAACGTGGACCTCTGGGAGACTTCACTCAAGTTAATATTCTCCAGTGACTCAGAGGTTCCTCCCATCTGCTTGGGCATTGACATCACCACTGTCAGCTAGGTTTCCTACGGTGGGGAGATGCAGACTCTGCATTCTCCTTGGCTCCACCTCAATAAGTCGATTATTTTTTGCTATTATTGTCACTGCATGTCTTCTCTAATAAACCTTATGTGTGGGTGAGATGTGTGTATTTTGTATACTGCTGTACCCTTAGCAGCAGTACAATGTTTGTATCATTTAGAAACATTAATATATATTTATTGACTAGATGAATGACTTTTGAAATACATAAATAATTTGAAAAACTTGCGTGCTTCAGGTATACTAACTTGCCCCTCTAAACGATCAAACCCACAGAAACAATGGGACATGAAAATGTCACAGAATTTATCCTTATGGGCTTTTTCCTGATGAGAATGTGAAAGTTGCCTGCCTCGTGCTGTTTTTACTTTGCTGTATTGCGATTCTCTCAGGGAATCTGCTCATTCTTCTCACCATCAGGGGCAGCCGCCTCAGTGAACAGCCCATGTACTTTTTCCTCAGCTATTTGTCCTGGATGGATGTCTGCTTCACCTCCACGGTGGTCCCCAAATTCTTCTGGCCCAGCAGAACACCATCTCCTGCAACAGCTGCATGGCCCAGATGTTTTATGCGCCCTTCTGTGGAGCCATTGAGATCTTCATCTTGGTGGCCATGGCCTATGACCGCTACGCTGCCATCTGCAGACCTCTTCGCTACATGGTCATCATGAACAGACAGGTGTGCTATGTCCTTGTAATGGCTTCTGCTATGGGAGCCTTTAGCCATTCAATCATGCAAGTATTAATTATTATCGGGCTTCCTTTCTGTGGCCCCAGTCAAATAGACCACTATTTCTGTGATGTATTCCCTTTGCTGAAGCTGGCCGGCACAGACACTAGACTGTGGGTGATTGCAGTCATTACCACCACAGGGGTGTTGTCCATTTTAACCTTTGTTGTCTTGGTGATTTCTTACATTAGCATCCTGTCCACCCTGAGGACTCACTCATCCGAGGGCCGCCACAAAGCCCTCTCCACCTGTAGTTCACACATCACTGTGGTCTTCATGTTCTTCTTGCCCCTCATCTTCACCTATGTCCCCACAGATGATTCTTTCAGGAACAATAAGGTCTTTGCCCTGTTTTACACCATGATTGCCCCTATGTTCAACCCTCTCATCTACACTCTGAGAAACACGGACATGAAGAATGCCATGAGGAAAGTGTGGGGCCGAGATAAACTCTCTTCAGGAAAATGAAGCCTCTGACTGCCCTGCCCTTTGCTGGATCTACTTTTATCCATACAATAGTTAATGCTGACAACTACAACTGATACAGAAGGATTGTGTGCTGTCATTCAAAGCTGCAACCCTGAAGACTAAAGATCCCCTCAGCCACTCTCCCTCTATCACTTGACTGCTGCCTACAAGAGGAGTGGATCAGATGCCCTTCAGGTCCTTTCCAGCTGTTACATTCTGGAACATTCTGTCCTTTGTATTCCCTGACTTGACAAGAGTATTTCAACACTTTTCTCAGGGAATGTTGTGATGACTGCGTGGTTGGCTTTTCTGGCCTCTTTCAGGAAACAGATAATTTTGAGTGAGTCATCTCTCACAGAGCTTTCTTAAAACACTTCCTTTTTTCTGAGGTTTCCACTGAAATAATTTCTAAAAAGTAAAGCAAAAAGTTTTACAAGTATTGTATCCTTTATTTTTTTTTACATGAACAAATCCTGCATCTAAAACAATGTATTGGATATAATTATTCTACTTACACTGCACTGACAGAAACTGTAATTAAAACTTAGTACCTTATTGTAGGTAGTGAAAAGGTTTTTAAAAATGAGCAATTCTTTTCACTTTTATAAATGCAATTCTATGACTATATTTATCACTTTATTTAAACAATCTTCATGAGTATATAAAACTGATGTTCTTTGTAAATGTGCAACATGGAATATCTTCCATTCTGTGAAATGTCATGAGCTTAAGAAGGCATATAGCTGAAGAAATGAATGCTCCTTGGATGAATTTTGTTAATCCTCACTCTCATCATGCTAAAAATGTATTTTGATGGTGTCTTCCATTAGTCGAACTAGGTAAATCTGTCTCGTTTTCCCTCAGACAGGTTTTCATTCTATGGAGAAATAAAGGTGATTAGACCAAGAAACAGGTATATCCAGCTGACAATTGGGGCATAAACTAAAATCTATTTTGGCACTTTCAGGTGTTTCCTTAATTTACACAAGAATCTTTAATCTTCATGAATTTTGAAGAGAATTCTGAGGTCAGGATTCTGATCTCAGACATTTCTTAGGTGTCTAGGGTCATCTAAGACTTGGAGGGTGTGTTCACCAAGTTCTCAACTATGAGAGACACAGACTTCTTATGTTCTGGTGCTCCATCTTCCTCCCCATTGACCTCATTAAGAAATTGTATTGTGTACTCTTAAAGAATTATTGTTCCTTGTTCAATAGGAATCTGCACTCTAAAATGAAGTATGCATATGCAGAAATTAGGTATATGTTGAATATTTCAGCAACAGTGTTTCTCTTCCAACAAGTCGCTGACATGTGTACTGCTTGAAAATTCAGGAATCTTAGAACATAAGGGGAGGCAGAAAAATAATGGACTATCTAGAAAAGGAAAATAAGACAGTAGCAGAAAAAATCAGAGTTTCATTTTGATGTGGGTCTGGTGGTGACTACTTTCTGGTGTATTATCTGATTCAGGAAGGTAAAGGAGAACAGAAATGTCTATAGCTGCATGGACAGCTAATTCAAGTGCTTATTTTTTATAAGCTTGCCATTGATGCTTAGTTAAGCCACTTTCTCCAGTAATGAATTACACTTTCTTGTGATAAATTCACTATTGATATTTTTTTGAGAAGATGACAAATCTTTAAGAATCTGTTTGAATATGGCTTGGATTTACCTGTTGTTAACTCTCTTCTGCAATTTATCAACAAAGGGGGTGTGAAAATGAATCTACCCAAGTGTGATTATCACCATATCCTTCTCGTCCCATATATTATTCATGGAAAAATAGAGGGAGGGAGACTTGCTGAAGACTT
Organism: Antilocapra americana; assembly: GCA_007570785.1. Classification (NCBI taxonomy): domain Eukaryota; kingdom Metazoa; phylum Chordata; class Mammalia; order Artiodactyla; family Antilocapridae; genus Antilocapra; species Antilocapra americana. Next base: position 12,082 of record SRVM01010457.1, read on the forward strand.
AGGTATTTAAAATGTGTCCTGTATTTGTATAACCAATCTCCTTCCCTTTATCTCTAGCTATACTTTTATATTATTTCTTTCATTTAGCTAACACTAAATATAATCATTGCTTTTTTTTTTTTAATTCAGTAACATGCCTCAGAACCCATACTCCCACAGTTTGATCACACTATCCTTGAATAAGTCAGATAAGAAAGCCATTCCAAACTCAAGGATTATACAAGAAGCATTAAGAATCCTTGCTCACATGTCTTTGGGTCAGCTGGGGTTCAGTTGATCTAGGTCAAGCTTGACCAGGCTTCATTCCAAATGTCAGGGCAGGTTCACATATACTTTATGTTGTTTTATTTTTTCTCATGAAGAAAATAGAAGTTCTATCTTAGTCTTCTGAGACTGAATTTTACATTCCATTTGTGTCATATCTGAGTGTACCACTGACTGTTATGAAAGTACAGCAACAGACACTCTATACTGTGCTGTACTCACCTTGTGGATATATATACTAAACTTGCAGAAAAAGGAATACTTTTAAGCTTTTAATTAAGTGATGGAGTTGCATTGTACTTCAAAACACAGAACAAGCCAGGTTACCACGTAAGAACTGGACACATCAGAACACAGTCAAAATGAACAACTTCCATGGGCAGTCTCCCTGAGCTCCTCTGATTGAGACTGACTCTGACAAACTTCTTTGAAGTTTATAAAATCAGTGGTAAAAACCTGAATACTCTTTCATACTGGTCTCCACAAGGCAGCTGTGAGCAGTGGGATGATGAGTGATCTTAATTCCCTGCCCAAGATTTGAACCTGGGGAGCCTGGCTGGGGTGGCTCAGAGGGTAAATAATCTGCTTGCAATGCAGGATACAGATATTTGATCCTTGGGCTGGGAAGATCCCCTGGAGAAGGGCATGGCAGCCTACTACAATAGTGTTGCCTGCAGAATTCCATCGACAGAGGAGTCAGGTGGGCTTCAGTCCATGGGGTCGCAAAGAATTGGACACAACTAAGTGACAAACACACACACAAACACAGCCTGAATGGAAACCAGGAATCTTAGCCACCAAACCAGCCAGGGCTACAGGCTAGAAGCTGTTTTTTCCTGTATCTCTGTCCCCAATGAAAAACTAATTTATCATGGAGGCAGAAACTGTAAATGAAGATCCAAAGTTTATTATTAGAGATGTAGCACAGCAAGAATTGGGAGAGTACATAGAGAAAGTGCTTGTTAAGACAGAAGCAAGGCTGAGACACACACTCAGAGAGAAAGAGCGCGGGTGTCCCTCGAGCAAGAGAGTGCAGTAAGGCGGCAGTTAAGTCATTTATATAGGTCAGTTCTTTCAGGATTTATCTACCTTTAACCAATTGTCTGATTTCTTTTTCCAAACTTGACCTACCCTGGGATACTCCCCTGTATGAGAGAGCACTCCTCTGCTAAGAAGGATCTCAAAGTGAAGGCTTCTGGGAAGAATAAGACTCATTATAGCCTCATTACCACTTGGCTTTTGACCCAGATGAAGCCTTCCTGCACATGCGTAATGTCTCTCTTGTCTCAACAAAAAAAAAAAAAAAAAAAGGAGGAGGAAGGTCCCTTAATCTTTTACTCAAACAAAGTTTTGCCCCTCTTTGTCCTTGCCTTGACTATTTCTTTGACTATTGTCATGACTATTATCTTAAGATGCTTACAAGAGATAAACACTGGCTATTTACCCTGCTTATGTTGTTACTTTCATTTTCCAGAGCAAACAGGAAGCTGTAATAAACCCAGTGAAGCTCCTTAACTGGAGCTCACATATCCACTGTCTCAGAAAATGCCAACGGTTTTAAGTATTCAGCCTGAAGCCCACTATGCACCCCATGAAATGTAAACAGGAGACCAGCTGTAAACATCTAAATTGGAGCCCATCTATCTCCTACATCAATATGTTTTGTTTCTAGGTCTTTGAGAGTATAGAATCTGTCAGCTTATACTTTCTTCAGGACTTCAGATCATCAAGATAAATAACTCTCAGTAGTCAAGTCTTTGATGCAGAACATAAAGGAAAGAGTATTGTGGACAACTTTATACAATGAACACTAATTTATTCCACAATTTTCTAGATTCAGTTCAAGTTTAGTTTACTTTTAAATAGTAGAACAGATCGGAATATATATCCAAGGTAGGGTCCTTTGAAATTGATTGATTCAAAGACACTTTTGTGCTCTAAGATCAAGTATCATCTAGTCCCACTGTTTCCAAATTTTTGATGTTCCACTACCTATATAAAAACTACCAGAGGAGCTAGTTGAAAACACAGATTTTTTTATACCCTCTGACATTGGTGGAGATGGTTGATTGGCATCTCTGACTGGATGGACATGAGTTTGAGCAAGTTCTGGGAGTTGGTGATGGACAAGCCTGGTGTGGTCTCAAAGAGACTAAGTGACTGAACTGAACTGAACTGAACACTGATCTACTGAATCACAAATTCTTAAAATAAGTACTGTCATCTTTTCAAAAACATTTCAAAAGGATTAAAATGATCAGACAAGTTTGGAGAGAACCGACCTAGTTACCATCTTAAAACTGAGCAAACCCTCAGGTTCTTAGACGCCCAGTGAGCCTATGTCAAAACTTGGGCAATAAATATGGATTCATGTGGTCAGACGCAAGGGGTCTTATAACTTTTAATAACTTTCAACAATTATAACTTTGAATGTCTTGCTGCCTTTTGATATTTATTATCTTTAATTCTCTGAGTGCTCCAATAGCTTAGATCGTTGTGTAAGGCACTGACAGCATACAGTGCTTAATGTATCAATAATATGTGCACACCACACACACTCCAAAATCACAATCATGTACCCACATATTGACAGTAATTCAAATAACCAGACTTGTGAAAAAACAATGAAAAAAAATGGCAGAGAGAGAATCAGTAATGGTTTATTGCAGTGGAAAAATAAAGCTTAGGTAGGTCAAAGAGAAGAGGAATGCATTACTAGGGCAAGTTATCAGTTTACCTAATGAAGGTACATTTATTTGTCCAGAATGACTCTCTCTAGAATCCACAGCTGTAAATCAGGTTGTGCCAGTTAAGGAAGCAGTCTTCAATAAAGTTGTTTGGTTCAAACATTGGAGGAAATATGGTTTCCCAACCATACATTTCAGCAACTCACATTTACCCTCTTGATTAACACATGATCTTGCATTCATCAGAGATGTCTTTGGTATTGTTCAGTCTCTTTAAGCATTTCCTGTTAGTCACTTTACATTAATAGTGATGGCTGACTCCAGACTACAAGGGTCAGTTATCAGAAGCATATAATAAATAGGATGCTATAGTCAAAAGGGGGATATTAGGGGTAATTTTTTTCCAATAGACTTATTGTTTGAGTAAGGAAAATGAGTCCTAGAGAAAGAAAGCGTTTTCCCCAAACAAGAGGATAACAGGTCTTTTGTTTTCTAAACCTGTTTTATATCTTTGACATTCTGCCTGCAACCCTTCCCATCCAAACCTTACAAGGTTTAGTTTTGCTCTTTTGGAGGACTTGTACTAGAATTCCTTAGCTCAGATTTTGGTCATTTTTCCTGAATCCTTCTGTTCAAACAGCATACATATATCAAATGTTCATTATGTAAGAACCATAAATCTAAGCACTAGAAAATAGCCTTAAGTACTAATACAATCATGGCAAACTCTCTTTCTTTAAAGAATATTGAAAAAAGGAAAAAAAATGAAGAGGGGAAAGTTTGACCATGCTGAATTTCTGAGTTTGATAGGATTTCTTTGTTCTATATATTTCAAAAAATTATAATTATGAAATATTAGAGCAAACATAATCATAATGATAACTAATAACCTACTTCTGTAGAATGTGTTATTCTCTTATGTGTTCCCCTCAAGACACCCTGTGAGATCCTTATTATTGTCTTCACTGTGCAGATGAGAAACTTTGAGATCATCCACATTGGATTGTCACTTCTTACTATTTACCATTAGCCTCCCAGAAAACCCTCTTACCCCACAGTTTCTTCATTGAATTTTTTACTTCTGCATTTCTCAGTGTATAAATCAGGGGATTTAACATGGGGGTGATGATGGTATAAAACACAGCCACCATCTTATCCTCTGAAAAGGTAGTATCAGGACGCATATACATGAAAGTACAGGGACCAAAAAAGATGACGACCACGGCGATGTGGGAGCCACAGGTGGAGAGAGCTTTGCGCCTGCCTTCTGCTGACTGCTTTCTCAGGGACCCCAGGATGATGGTATAGGAGATTAGCAAAATGACAAAGCTTCCCAGAGCTATGGTACCGCTGTTGGCTGTCACAACAACACCAACAACATATGTGTCTCTGCAAGCGAGTTGTAGCACGGGGTGAACATCACAAAAATAGTGATCAATCTCATTGGGTCCACAAAAGGGTAGCTCGACTACCAGAGCCACTTGGATGATGGAGTGTAAGAATCCACCTATCCAAGTCCCCAGTAGCATTTTATTGCATCTGTCTCGATCCATGATGGTCATATAGTGTAGGGGTTTGCAAATAGCCACATAGCGATCATAGGCCATTACAGTAAGGATGAAGATCTCAGTACAACCAAAGAAATGTACCCCAAAGAGTTGCAACATGCAGCCCACGTAGGAGATCACTTTCCTCTTGGCTAATAGGTCCACAATCATCTTAGGAGCTGTGACTGAAGAGTAACAAATATCCACAAAAGATAGGTAGTTCAGAAAGAAATACATAGGAGACTTGAAAAGGTTTCCCACACAAACCGTCAGTATGATGAGGAGGTTTCCCAGAAGAATGACCATGTAGAAGAAAGAAAACACCACAAAACACACTTCTTCAATCTCTGTGTTTTGAGAAAGACCCAAGAAAACAAATTCAGTTACGTTACTTATTTTTTCCATGTAATTAGTTTAGCAGGTCAAGTTCCCAAGAGATAATTACATTACCTGAAAGAAATGAAAAAAAAAAAACGTAGCAAAGACTAGCAACATTTATTTCTAACTCAAAACAAATGAATAACCAGAATCAATAAAAATGGAAAAATGGGTACTTACCACTGCTTAGCATGTACCTAAAGAAATGGCAGTGCACATATTTTACATATTTTGATCATCTTATGTCAAGATGATGGTCCTTTCATTAATTCAGATTTACACACAAAGTCCAAAGAGATGAGGTAAATCTTTTAAGTTACACATCACTTCCCTCATGTTGCATAAATATTCTTTCACCTGTTTCTAACAATTTGCTTCTTTCTAGTGTGTCTAAGATGCTCAACTGAAATTTGAAACAACTTCTGAGTATGGGAATATGACAACATCTATATCCTGAAACTGTTCATCTTACTTTTGACATGTGTACACGTGCACACACACACACACACACACACACACACACATTTTCCTGTCCGAATACTGCTATGAGTGTTCAAATAGTTGGGACTGGATGACATTGCAGGTTCTTCTTAAGAAACTGTGATATTTGTATACATGAGTTTTTGTTCCCATGTTTAATATCAAACTCTCATAAAAAAGAGTTGTGTGATATAGTAGAAAGGAAAGCAAAATTATGCAAATCTGATTCTGAGATATTGATGCTTTACCTCTAGATAAATTATTAAGCTTCATGGGGCTTCTGTTATCCCATATGCAAAATGAGAAAGTATTAATTTCACTATCATCCATGACATTAAGAGCTATTTCTACTATGAAATTAAAAAAAAACATTATTTCAGCTTGGAATAGCCATAAAAACTTGTAAAGAAGGCATAAACTGAAGAAAGCAATAAAATAAAGTGAAGTAGAGTTTCTTTAGAGTGTTGTATTCATTTCTGCTGTATAGCAAAGTGAATCGGACACACATATATACATATCCCCTCTTTTGTGGATTCCCTTCCCGTTTAGGCCACCACAAAGCACTGACTACAGATCCTTGTGCTATATATGAGGATTATCATTAGTTATCAGTTTCATTCATAGTAATATACGTATGCCAAGCCTAATCTCCCAATTCAACCCATCTACACCCCCAGTTGGTATTCATACTTTGTTCTCTACATCTGTCACTCTATTTCTGCTTTGCAAATAAGTTCACCTATACCACTAAAAGAGAAGGATGGGTAGATACATTGTGATAAAGTCACACAATGGAATACTATTTTCCAGTCATAATGAGTGAACTAGAGATACTCAACATAACAAATTTTTACAAAAACACATTGTAGAGTAAAATAATCTGCCTATACAAAAAGCTGCTCTGTATGACTCGGTTATATCAAACTTAAAAGGGATCAAATTAAAAAAAATTAAAATAAACTGTTGGAAGCACATCAAGATGTGTTTGATTTAAATAGAGAGGAGGGAAATCTTACCTTCAAACTCAGTGTCTGAGGATTCCCCAGGAATTGCATTGCTTTGGTATTTTATGTATTTATCTGTTAACATCAATAAATAAATAGATATGACTCATACCTTAAACTCACTAGTTCTTGATGTTTACTTATAACGGATGACTCTCCAGTGGTGTAATGTCAGGCACTCTAGCGAGGTCACTGCAGCATATGTACAAATACCGGGCATGGGGAATACCTTTGATTAAAGCCTCTCTCAAGCTGTTCTTCAAGCCAAGCTACACATATATTAATAAATGATTCCTCTAGCTCTGGTTTAGGATAGGATTACACAGTGTCTTAGTTAATCATCAGGAATTTTATCCACCTGAGGACTCATCCCCCCAAAGATCTGTTAATTCAACTGAACTTGTGCTCTAACATATGTTTTGTAGCAACGTTGTTCCTGATCTGTATATTAGACTTGATAGCATAGTCATTCCAGGTGAGTCTTCTCTTTTATATCAGTAGAAATAATGATAAAAACTATAATAGATATAATGACAACCCAATTCAGACTCAAATGCATTGCTTAGAACTTTCATTTTACAGGAGGGATAGCAGAAGCCCCATGAAGCTAAGCAATTTATCTAGAGGTACAGCACCACTATCTTAAAGTAAGATTTTCATAATTTTGGTTTTCTTTCTCCTACACCACATCTCTCAATATGAGAGTTTGATATCAAATAGGGGGGTCCAAAAATTCATGTACACTCTTACTCTCCTTTTATTTTCCCTCCTGAATTAAACAAAACATTTTATTCTCCACTCAGAGAGTCATTCAGTTTAGGATACCTCAAATCATAGCAGTTTTTGACAACTGTGTATAATGTGACTTGGTTATCATCTAAAAGAAACCGGTCATTTAAAATCAAGCCTGGGTATTGTGTCTCCACTGTCCATCCTGTAAAGTTAAGGAGGAAAGTTTCTTTCTCCCAGAATCAAGATCCACCTCAAAGAATTTCTTCCTCCACATTCTGAATATTTCAAACATACTAACACCTCATTTTCTTCTGAAAGTCAAGAATTTTCCTACTCATATGTCATTAGTATCCATCTCATAGTCTGGTTTACATGCACTGCATCATTTTATTATCATCTTAAAAATTTTATTCTCCCCCTATTTCTAAAAGCATTGTTTTTGCAATTATATTACAAGTATTCAAAATATAGAAATTTAATAAAATTCTCTCTTTTTCTGAAACCTTCAATAAAAGTTTTAGAAGTGAAAAATCTCACCAGTATTGTTCAGAGTTTGACTTTTGCTTTGTTTTTCTATCACTCCTGAGATAATTTGGATGCAAGTATTCAAAACAAAGTTAAGAGTGATGCCTTAAGAATTGTTTCATGAATAATTGGTTTCAGAGTATTCCTGAGTCCAGAAACTTAAAAACTGATAGAATTTTGTTGTTCCTGGTCTGTCCTTCAACAGGTGAAATCTGCCATTTTGCAGTACTATTGGCAAACAAATGCCATTAGTACTGGTCATTTTAAAGAGAATGATACAAATCGTTAATGACCCTAGGGAAAACCTTCCTCCCAATGTACCCTCTATAATCAGAACCACTTCAGAGAACAGTGAGATTTAATTTCCAGATGTCTTTTCAGTTTGCTTAAAAAATGTTAAAAAGCTTTTAACTTATTAAAGTTAAAAAACAACACAACATTGTAAAGCAACTATACTCCAATAAAATAATTAAAAAGCAATTAATTTGTGCATTTAGAACAACAACACTATTCCAAATCATTTCAGTAAGCATAGATATAAGATTATTTTATGGAGGTTTATCTTGTTCAGTGGAATAATATGTATGTATGTATGTATATATACATATATGCAATATGATTTACTTGAAATTTAATATAAATATATTTATTAAAAAGATATTTTTGAAGGTATTTCTCTGTTGAATTGTAATTGTCCTGCTTTTAAAAGTTTCATTTCATTAGAAAATAGTGTATTCAACAGTATTAGCACTATTTTTCCTTTTTAAATATAGGTTCTGGTCATTTCTGGAGAAACTGGTGGAAATAAATTCACTTCCAATCTATACTTGGAATAATCATAGTGCAGGTTTTCATTCTTTTACTTTTTGATTGCAAACTGTTATGGTTGATTCTTGACCACTAATATTCTTTCTTATTTCTCTTGTACTCCTATTCTTTGTTTTCCCCTCATTCTTTCTTTAATTTATTTCTCCTTCCCACTTTTATCTCACCTCATTCTTCATTTATAATAAAGTGTCAAAAAGAAATTAGTTCATACTTTTTGGGAGAACTTATGAGCTGCCCATTGCAGCTGATTTCATCTCACTGAAGCTTTTAATAGACACTATGGATTCATTTTCCAACAATTTGTAAACAGCACAGGGAAAGATGTACACATTCATCAAGTTTTCTTTCCCATGAGCCAAAGTTCACCACACAGTGGGCCATTTTCTCTGCAATTTCTGGCCATGTACTCTTCCTGTAGTTGTAGGAGAAAACAGAGTCCTGAGAGCACCAGGGGCATTCAGAGTAGCAGGAGGGAGTTTGTGGGAAACTTATGAACCTATTTAAGATCCATTCATGTCACCCAGTATAGACCCCATCATCAGCAACAAGAAATCTCTGGGGAAGAATTCCAGGGAATTTTCAGTGTTTTTCTTTCACTTTCTGCCTTGTGTGTGTGTAAGCTATCTATTGATATACGTTGGAAAACAGAGCTAAGTCAAAAATCAGTGGCTTACCACCACAAAATTTAATCCCTAAATTAGTTTAAAAATCGTAACAGCACAACTTAAAGGCTTAAAATAAAAACACTTTATTTGATTATAATTCTGCAGTTTTCCTTGGATTCACCTGGGTGGTCCTTCCACTGATGCTACCTGGCAGCACTCTGATAGCCTAAATGGAGTAGATGCTCCAAATGGCCTCATTCATGTGCCTTTCAGTCAGCTTAGGTATCTCAGTTCTCTCTCATTCTCCAGTAACATCTACAGAGCTCTGTCACACCATGGCTGTTTCAGGGCATTACTTGTTTCACAAAAGTTAAATCTTCAAAGTCTCTCAATCTTAGCTTCAGGAATCATACAATATCACTTTTTTCCACATTCTGCTAACATATTTAAGAATTTACATGTACTACTGTTACTTAGGGATTCCCAGATGTCTCAGTAGTAAAATAATTCACCTGTCAATGTTGGAGACAGAGATGTAGGTCTGATCCTGGGTCTGGGAGATCCTCTGGAGGAGGAAATGGCAACCCACTCCAGTATTCTTGCCTGTTGAATCCCATGGACAGAGGAGCCTGGTGGGCTAGTCTAGGAGTCACAAAGAGTTGGACATGACTAAGCTTGCATACATTTTTACCACCCTTTTGAGTCAGACTCCAACAGGGGTCTCCCTGTCCTTGTTGCTCAAGCCAATAGAATGAGAGGAGCTCAGTTCAGAAGCAAAGAAAGGGAAACTGTGTTCTTTGAGCAAAGAGTGAGAAGAATGAGCTGGCTTCAGAGCAGCAATCCCCAGCTTCTTGGATCTAATGCCTAATGATCTGAGACAGAGTCGATGTGATAATAATAGAAATAAAGTTCAAATAAGTGCAATGTGCTTGAATTATTTGGAAACCATCCCCTAGTCCCCAATCCCATTGTTTATGGGAAAATTGTCTTCCATGAAGGTGCTCCCTGGTGCCAAAATTTTTTGGGAACCACTGCTAGAGCACAGTATCTCCCTGACAGACAGGCTGTGGTCAGGGCTGCTGAGGCTGCCAGAATAGAGGAGGCAGAATTCTCGTGGGAACATCCAGATGTGTTGCAATGCTTGCATTCAACTGGCAGCAGCCATCTTGGATTTCTGAGTTGTGCTTGGTCTTTCTGCCTACATCCTTGAGCAGAGCCGGCACAGCCCTTCACCAGAGGAACTCTGGTCTGAAGCACCAGCAGGAGGCTTCTGCACGAGGGAGCCTGTGGGTAAGTGAAACCAGATGAAACACAAAAGGGAAAGAGAAAGGTTAGTTGTCTTTTTTTTTTAACCCCGCTTCTAATGTTATTGCCAGGGACTTCCTAATGGCCTTTGATGGTGAAAAATCCCTCCTTTGTCTGGCTTTTTACTGTCGAAGGATGCAGAGGGGTGATGGTCTGTCTCTGTAATTGTTTCCTATTGATTTCAGGCATCATCATAGCCCTGTGCAAAGGAGCAGAGTTTCCCCTCAGCCGCCTTTAGGTATGTTTGGTTGTTACCAAGCTTCAGTGGTAAACGTTCATCTTCATGAGATGAACCCATTTTCTAAACTTTTGGAGGAAAAGGACACTGGACACTTTCAGATATGTGAAAGAGTAAAAGTATCTAGGTTTGCCTGTTGGCAAATATACCCTGATGCCCATTTTCACTGGCCACATCTGAATGTTTCTGCTTAGGCTTTGGTTGTTTTTTGGAAGAGAAGCTTTGGGTCAGAGAGGTTCATAGGGGTAGCCAGGAGAAAGAGCAATAACCTCAGATATGCAGATGACACCACCCTTATGTCAGAAAGCAAAGAGGAACTAAAAAACCTCTTGATGAAGGGGAAAGAGGAGAGTTAAAAATCTGGCTTAAAACTCAACGTTCAAAAACCAACATGATAATGAAAAGGAAAAAAAAAAAAACTCAACATTCAAAAAACAAAGATCATGGTATCCAGTTCTGTTGCTTCATGGCAAATAGATAGGGAAACAATGGGAACAGTGAGAGGCTATTTGCTTGGGCTCCAAAATAACTGCAGATGGTAACTGCAGCAATGAAATCAAAAGGTGCTTATTTCTTGGAAGAAAAGTTATGACCAACCTAGACAGCATATTAAAAACAGAGACATTACTTTGCCACAAAGGTCTGTCTAGTCAAAGCTGTGGTTTTTCCAGTAGTCATGTATGGATGTGAGAGTTGGACAGTGAGAAAGGTTGAGCACTGAAGGATTGATTATTTTGAACTGTGGTGTTGGAGAAGACTTTTGAGAGTCCCTTGGACTAAAAGGAGATAAACCAGTCAGTCCTAAAGAAACTCCGCCCTGAATATTCATTGGAAGGACTTATGCTGAAACCAAAGCTCCAATACTTTGGCCACCTGATGTGAAGAACTGACTCTTTGGAAGAGACCCTGATGCTGGGAAAGACTAAAGGCAGGAGGAGAAGGGGATGACAGAGGATGAGATGATTGGATGGCACCACTGACTCGATGGATATGAGTTTGAGCAAGCTCTGAGGATTTGTGATGAACAGGGAAGCCTTATTTGCTGCAGTCCATGGGGTTGCAAAGAGTCAGATATGATGAAGTGACTGAATGGAATTGAGGGGCCAACCTTCCCCATCTCCCAACTAGTATTGGTTCAAGCTCTATTGCATAGGAAGATGAAGGTGAAATGCTTTTAAATGCTTTAGTTTACTTTTAATGCAATTGTTATTTTTTTTTTAATTTTACTTGATCTTATTGCAGGTTACTTTCTTTTATTCCTGTTATAATATTCTTTTCTGTATTCTTTTCAGTCTAGTAGGTATTTTTGTTTACCATTAAATTCTATCTTCTCTATTTACTTATTTTTAAATGCAATTTATTTTTTTAGAGTACCTTTAGGTTTGTATCAGAATTGAGGAAAAGATATAAAGATTGTCCATGTACCTCTCTGCCCCACTCTTGCATTGTCTGCTCCATTATTTTTAATATTTATTTTTACGTATTTATTTATTCAGCTGCACTGGGTCTTATCTGAGGAAGGTGGGATCTTTAGCTGTGGCATGAAAATTCTTTGCTTATTTTCAGAATGTGTAATCCAGTTCCCTGACCATGGACTGAACCCAGGGCCCCTGCACTGGGAATGTTGAGGCTTAACCACTGGACCGTAATGGAAGTCCTCCCCTCCACATTGTTAACCTCCCACAAAAGTAATGTATTTGTTCAATTGATGAACTTAAGTTGACACGTTATTATCACCCAAAGTCCAGAGTTTACATTAGACTTCATTCTTGTTGATGTACAACATATGGGTTGACAAATGTACAATGATGTATATCTATCATTATAGTGCCACATGTATGGTTTCACTGTTCTAAATGTCCTCTGTGCTCCACCTATTGATGTCTCCCACACTTGAATCCTTGGCAACCACTGAACTTTTTACTGTCTCCAGAGGGTTTTTTTTTTCCTGAAAGTCTTATAATGGGCATTGCACAGTACATAACATTTTAACATTGATTTATTTTACTTAAGAATATACATGTAAGATTTATTCTTGTTATTTTAATTTTGTTTTAGTGCTGATTAATATTCATTTGTCTGGATATACCAGATTAATAATTTACTGAGCATGGCCCTGCCAATCAGAACAAGACCCAGTTTCCCCCTCAGTCAGTCTCTCTCACCAGGCAGGTTCCATAAGCGTTGCATTATTCTCCATTAGCAGGCAGACAGACTTAAAACCAAAATCACAGGAAACTAACCAATCTAATCACATGGACCACAGCCTTGTCTAACTCAATGAAACTATGATCCATGCTATGTAGGGTCACCCAAAAAAGATGGGTCATGGTGGAGAGTTCAGACAAAATGTGGTCCACTGGAGAAGGGAATGACAAACCACTTCAGTATTCTTACCTTGAGAACCCCATGAACAGTAATGAAAAGGCAAAAAGACAGAACACTAAAAGATGAACTCCCCAGGTCGGTAGGTGCTCAGTATGCTACTGGAGATCAGTGGAGAAATAACTCCAGAAAGACTAAAGAGATGGGGCCAAAGCAAAAACAACACCCATTTGTGGATGTGACTGCTGATGGAAGCAAGGTGTGATGTTGTAAAGAGCAGTATTGCATAGGAACCTGGAATGTTAGGTCCATGAATCAAGTCAAATTAAAAGTGGTCAAACAGGAGGTGGCAAGAATGAACATTGACATTTTAGAAATCAGCGAACTAAAATGGACTGGAATGTGTGAATTTAACTCAGATGACCATTATACCTACTACTGTGGGCAAGAACCCCTTGGGAGAAATGGAATAGTAATCATAGTAAACAAAAGAGTCCAGAATACAGTACTTGATATTCTGGACAAAATGATAGAATGATCTCTGTTTGTTTCCAAGGCAAACCATTCAAAATCATGGTAATCCAATTCTATGACCCAATCAGTACCGCTAAAGAAGCTGAAGCTGAATGGGTCTATGAAGACCTATAAGACCTTCTAGAACTAACACCCAAAAAAGATGTCCTTTTCATTATAGGGGACTGGAATGCAAAAGTAGGAAGTCAAGAAACATCTGGAGTAACAGGCAAATTTGGCCTTGGTGTACAAAATGAAGCAGGGCAAAGGCTAATATAGTTTTGCAAAGAAAATGCACTGGTCATAGCAAGCACCCACTTTCAACAATGCAAGAGAAGGCTCTACACATGGTGATTACCATGTGGCTAACACTGAAATCAGATTGATTATATTCTTTGCAGCCCAAAATGGAGAAGATCCATATAGTCAGCAAAAACAAGATCAAGAGCTGAATGTGGCTCAGGACATGAACTCCTTATTGCCAAATTCAGACTTAAATTGAAGAAAATAGGGAAAACCACTAGATCATTCAGGTAAGACCTAAATCAAATTCCTAACAATTATACAGTAGAAGTGAGAAGTAGATTTAAGGACTAGATCTGATAGACAGAGTGCCTGAAGAAATATGGATGGAAGTTCATGACATTGTACAGGATACAGGGAGGAAGACGGTCCCCAAGAAAAAGAAATGCAAAAAAGCAAAATGGGTGTCTGAGGAGATCTTAAAAAGAGGTGTGAAAAGAAGAGAAGCCAAAAGCAAAGGAGAAAAGGAAAGAAATGCCCATTTCAATGCAGAGTTCCAATGAATAGCAAGGAGAGATAAGAAGCCTTCCTCAAAAAAAAAAAAGCCTTCCTCAGTGATTAATGCAAAGAAATAGAAGAAAACAATAGAATGGGGAATACGAGATATCTCTTGAAGAAAATTAGAGATACCAAGGGAACATTTCATGCAAGGATGGGCTCAATGAAGGACAGAAATGGTATGGACCTAACAGAAGCAAAAGGTCTTAAGAAGAGGTGGCAAGAAATCACAGAAGAACCGTATAAAAAAGATCTTCATAGCCCAGATAATCATGATTGTGTGATCGGTCACCTAGAGTTGGACATCCTGGAATGTGAAGTCAAGTGGGCCTTAGGAAGCATCACTACAAACAAAGCTAGTGGAGGTGATGGAATTCTTGTTGAGTACTTCAAATCCTAAGAGATGAGGCTGTGAAAGTGCTGCAATCAATATATCAGCAAATGTGGAAAATTCAGCAGTGGCCACAGGACTGGAAAAGGTCAGTTTTTGTTCCAATCCCAAAGAAAGGCAATTCCAAAGAATGCTCAAACTATGGCACAATTTCAGTCATTTCACATGCTAGTAAAATAATGATCAAAATTCTCCAAGCAAAGCTTCAGCAATACGTGAAACATGAACTTCCAGATATTCAAGGTGGTTGTAGAAAAGGCATAGGAACCAGAGATCAAGTTGCCAACATTCTCTGGATCATCAAAAAGGCAAGAGAGTTCCAGAAAACCATCTATTTCTGCTTTATTGACTATGCCAAAACCTTTGACTGTGTGAATCACAGTAAACTGTAGATAATTCTTAGAGATAGGAATACCAGACAACCTGACCTGCCTCTTGAGAAATCTGTATGAAGATCAGGAAGCAACAATTAAAACTGTATATGGAATAACAGACTGATTGCTAATAGGAAAATGAGTATGTCAAGGCTGTATATTGTCATCATGCTTATTTAACATATATGGAGAGTACATCATGAAAAAGTCTGGGCTGGGTGAAGCACAAGCTGGAATCAAGATTGCCAGGAGAAATATCAATAACCTCAGATATGCAGATGACACCACCCTTATGGCAGAAAGTGAGGAAGAACTAAAGTGCCTCTTGATTAAAGTGAAAGAGGAGAGTGAAAAAGTTGGTTTAAAGTTCAACATTCAGAAAGCAAACATCATGGCATCTGGTCCCATCACTTCATGGTGAATAGTTGGAGAAACAGTGGAAATAGTGGCAGACTATTTTTTTGGAGGCTCCAAAATCACTGCAGATGGTGCCTGAAGCCATGAAATTAAAAGGCGCTTACTCCTTGGAAGGAAAGTTATGACCAACCTAGTCAATGTATTACAAAGCAGAAACAGTACTTTGCCAGGAAAGGTCCATCTATTCAAGGCTATGGTTTTTCCAGCAATCATGAATAGATATAAGAGTTTGACTATAAAGAAATCTGAATGCTGAAGAATTGATGCTTTTGAACTCTGATGTTGGAGAAGACTCTTGAGAGTCCTTTGGACTGCAAGGAGTTCCAACCAGTCCATTTTAAAGGAGATCAGTCCTGAATATTCATTGGGAAGACTGATGCTGAAGCTGAAACTTCAATACTTTGGCCACCTGATGCAATGAACTAACTCAATTGAAAAGACCCTGATGCTGGGAAAGAGAGAAGGCAGGAGGAGAAGGGAATGACAGAGGATGAGATGGCCGGATGGCGTCACAGACTCAATGGGCATGAGTTTGTTTAAACTCCGGGAATTAGTGTTGGACAGGGAGGATTGGCATGCTCAAGTGCATGGGATCACAGAATCAGACACGAATTAGCAACTGTACTGAACTGACCTGACCTTTTTATCTATTCACCCACTGATGGAAATCTTGATTTCTTTTAAGCTTTAACAATCAAGACTAAAACTGCTATAAATAGCAGTGAATATTTTTATATGAATGTATACTTTCAGGTCCTTTGAGTAAATCTTAAGAGGTGTGATTTGCTGAACTGGAGTTCATAATGCATGTCCATAATGCACATACTGCTATTTTAAAGCAGAAAATCTTCCCAATTTTTCCATTATTTGTTTAATATACTGATGTGTCAATATTCACTTACATCAACTGCTTCTCTCCCTCTTTATAGAATGTGTAAATATATCACACTTAATTTGGGTCATCAATTTTACAGTTACAAGATGTCAATACAGAACAAAATACTAAAATATATATAGTTCATGAGAAAAATTACATCACTCCCAAATTCAGAAGTAAATGAATTAGCAACATATATTTGACCAAAAAATATCATTATAAGTATAAATCCAATAGTCAAGGACTCCCTAAGTTCCTTTTTTGTTGTTGTTATTTTTAATTTTTTTTTAATTTTTAATTTATTTATATTTTTACATTATCGTGTTGGTTTTGCCATACATTGACATGAATCTGCCATGGGTATACATATGTTCCCCTTCCAGAACCCCCCTCCCTCCTCCCTCCCGATTCCCTCTCTCTGGGTCATCCCAGTGCACCAGCCATGAGCATCAAACCTGGGCTGGCAATTGATTTCACATATGATAATCAACATGTTTCAGTGCTGTTCTCCCATATCATCCCACCCTTGCCCTCTTCCACAGAGTCCACAAGACTGTTCTATACATCG
The DNA here is from genome assembly GCA_007570785.1 of Antilocapra americana. NCBI lineage: Eukaryota > Metazoa > Chordata > Mammalia > Artiodactyla > Antilocapridae > Antilocapra > Antilocapra americana. The sequence continues at coordinate 28,941 of SRVM01010457.1, forward strand.
GAGTTTCTTTTGCTGTCTCACATACAGGATTCTTGTTACCATCTTTCTAAATTCCATATATATGCGTTAGTATACTGTATTGTTGTTTTTCCTTCTGGCTTACTTCACTCTGTATAATAGGCTCCAGTTTCGTCCACCTGAGTAGAACTGCTTCAAATGAATTCTTTTTAATGGCTGAGTAATATTCCATTGTGTATATGTACCACAGCTTTCTTATCCATTCGTCTGTTGATGGACATCTAGGTTGCTTCCATGTCCTGGCTATTGTAAACAATGCGGCAATGAACTTTGGAGTACACATGTCTCTTTCAATTCTGGTTTCCTTGGTGTGTATGCCCAGCAATGGGATTGCTGGGTCATATGGCAGTTCTATTTCCAGTTTTTTAAGGAATCTCCACACTGTTCTCCATAGTGGCTGTATTAGTTTGCATTCACACCAACACTGTAGAGGGTTCCTTTTTCTCCACATCCTCTCCATAACTTATTGCTTGTAGACTTTTGGATGGCAGCCATTCTGACTGGTATAAAATGGTGCCTCATTGTGGTTTTGATTTGCATTTCTCTGATAATGAGCAATGTTGAGTATCTTTTCTTGGGTTTTTTAGCCATTTTTATGTCTTTTTTGGAGAAATGTTTGTTTAGTTCTTTGGCCCGCTTTTTGATTGGGTCGTTTATTTTTCTGGAATGGAGCTGCAGGAGTTGCTTATATATTTCTGAGATTAATTGTTTGTCCATTGCTTTGTTTGCTATTATATTCTCCCATTCTGAAGGCTGCCTTTTCACATTGCTTATAGTTTCCTTTGTTGTGCCAAATATTTTCATTGTAATTAGGTCCCATTTCTTTATTTGTGCTTTTATTTCCAATATTCTGGGAGGTGGGTCATAGAGGATCCTGCTTTGGTTTATGCTGGAGAGTGTTTTGTCTATGTTTTCCTCTAGGTGTTTTATAGTTTCTGGTCTTATGCTTCGATCTTTGATCCATTTTGAGTTGATTTTTGTGTATGGTGTTAGAAAGCATTCTAGTTTCATTCTTCTACAAGTGGCTGTCCAGTTTTCCCAGCACCACTTGTTAAAGAGATTGTCTTTTCTCCATTGTATATTCTTGCCTCCTTTGTCAAAGATAAGGTGTCCATAGGTGCGTGGGTTTATCTCTCGGCTTTCTATTTTGTTCCATTGATCTATATTTCTGTCTTTGTGCCAGTACCATACTGTCTTGATGACTGTGGCTTTGCAGTATAACCTAAAGTCAGGCAGGTTGATTTCTCTAGTCCCATTCTTCTTTATCAAGATTGCTTTGGCTATTCGAGGTTTTTTGAATTTCCATACAAAATTTGAATTTATTTGTTCTAATTCTCTGAAAAAGGCCTCTGGTAGCTTGATAGGAATTGCACTGAATCTATAGATTCCTCTTGGTAATATACTCATTTTCACTATACTGATTCTTCCAATCCATGAACACGGTATATTTCTCCATCTATTTATGTTCTCTTTGATTTATTTCATCAGTGTTTTATAGTTTTCTATACATAAGTCTTGTGTTTCTTTAGGTAGATACACTCCTAAGTATTTTATTCTTTTTGTTTTGATGGTGAATGTAATTGTTTCCTTAATTTCTCTTTCTGTTTCCTCATTGTTAGTGTATAGGAATGCAAGGGATTTCTGTGTGTTGATTTTGTATCCTGCAACTTTACTATGTCCACTGATTAGTTTTAGTTATTTCTGGTAGAGTCTTTAGGGTTTTCTATGTAGAGGACCATGCCATCTGAAAACAGTGAGAGTTTTATTTCTTCTTTTCCAATCTGGATCCCTTTTATTTCTTTATGTGCTCTGATTGCTGTGGCCAAGACTTCCAAAACTATGTTGAATAGTAGTGGTGAGAGTGGGCACTCTGGCCTTGTTCCTGGCTTTAGGGGAAATGCTTTCAGTTTTTCACAATTGAGGATAATGTTTGCTGTGGGTTTGTCATACATAGCTTTTATTATGTTGAGGTATTTTCCTTCTATTCCTGATTTTTCGGGTAAAAGCAGTGCTAAGGGGAAGGTTCATAGCAATACAAGCTTACCTCAGGAAACAAGCAAAAAGTAAAATAAATAACCTAACTTTACATGTAAAGCAACTAGAAAAGTAAGAAGTGCAGAATGCCAGGTTTAGTGGAAGGAAAGAAATCTTAAAGATCAGGGCAGAAATAAATGCAAAGGAAACAAAAGAGACCATGGCAAAAATCAACAAAGCCAAAAGCTGGTTCTTTGAGAAGATAAATAAAATTGAGAAACCATTAGCCAGACTCATCAAGAAACAAAGGGAGAAGAAAGAAATCAACAAAATTAGAAATGTAAATGGAGAGATCACAACAGAAAACCCAGAAATACAAAGAATCATAAGATACTATTATCAGAAACTATAAGGAAATAAATTGTACAACTTGGAAGAAATGGACAAATTCTTAGAAAAGTACAACTTTCCAAAACTAAACCAGGAAGAGATAGATAATCTTAACAGACCCATCACAAGCATGGAAATTGAAACCATAATCAGAAATCTTCCAACAAACAAAAGCACAGGACCAGATGGCTTCCCAGCTGAATTCTACCAAAAATTTAGAGAAGAGCTAACACCTATTCTACTCAAACTCTTCCAGAAAATTGCAGAGGAAAGTAAACTTCCAAACTCATTCTATGAGGCCACCATCACCCTAATTCCAAAACCCGACAAAGATGCCACAAAAAAAGAAAACTACAAGCCAATATCACTGATTAACATAGATGCAAAAGTCCTTAACAAAATTCTAGCAAATAGAATTCAACAACAAATTAGAAAGATCATATATCATGATCAAGTAGGCTTTATCCCAGGGATGCAAGGATTCTTCAATATTCACAAATCAATCAATGTAATACACCACAATAACAATTTGAAAAATAAAAACTGCATGATTATCTCAATAGATGCATTAAAGCCTTTGACAAAATTCAACATCCATTTATGATAAAAACTCTCCAAAAAGCAGGAATAGAAGGAACATACCTAAGTTCTAATAAATACTTCAGAAGTAGATTTTTGTCTCCGTATTTTGTCATTGTTATAAGGATCAATATAAACACATGGTATGAATTCAAAGTATAACAACAATAAATTGAAGGCAGATTGTCTAGATTATACACTGCCGATAACAATATTATGATTCTATGTTATTTGAATGTTACTTTCTGCTGAGTCAGGAAGGACAACTCAGTTGAAGGTCTATAATAAGACAGATGTGACCTAAATGTCTAATAAACAGAACAATTTGAAAGAGGTAAAACCTGCCAGACTGTGAATATAAGTATTTAAGTGCAATTGTACACAGAGAAGACCATAAATCAAAATGTAGAAGGGCGTGGAAAACATTAGATTGAAACCACTGTGATATAAGTCAGTCAAGAGAAGCAGAGACACCTAAGGCAATGAAACTTACCTTCCAGTATATGGGTGCTGTGCCATTCTCTACATAAAAGTAACTGAACACTAATCACTGCTTGCATTTACAGTGCTTACTTTCCTGAAGGAAATGAATACTACTTCTGTATTATATGATTATATCAATGCTACAATAAAAGATAATATTTTCTGGGGACCTCTAGGTCAATTTAAACTTGAAGAAAAATATGAAACTTCCATTTATCTTTTGTCATCTGTGATTAGTTTCTTGCCCCATAACATTCTCATGGTAGTTTTCACTTCTGTATTTCTCAGTGTAGAAATCAGAGCATTAATCAAAGGTGTTCCCCATACACAAAGATAAACTCAAAATGGATTAAAGATCTAAGCATAAGACCAGAAACTATAAAACTCCTAGAGGATAACATAGGCAAAACACTCTCAGCTATAATCCAAAGCGGGATACTACATGACCCACCTCCCAGAATATTGGAAATAAAAACACGAATAAACAAATGGGACCTAATTAAAATTAAAAGCTTTTGTACAACAAAGGAAACTATAAGCAAAGTGAAAAGACAGCCTTCAGAATGGGAGAAAATAATAGCCAATGAAGCAACAGACAAACAATTAATCTCAAAAATTTACAAACAACTCCTGCAGCTCCATTCTAGAAAAATAAACAACCCAATTAAAAAGTGGGCCAAAGAACTTAACAGACATTTCTCCAA
>SRVM01010468.1:0-14879 GCA_007570785.1 Antilocapra americana
GATTGATCCTTTGATCATTATGTAATGTCCATCTTTATCTCTTTTCACTGCCTTTATTTTAAAGTCTACTTTATCTGATATGAGTATTGCCACTCCTGCTTTCTTTTGGTCTTTATTTGCATGGAATATCTTTTTCCAGCCTTTAACTTTCAGTCTATATGTGTCCCTAGGTTTGAGGTGGGTCTCTTGTATACAACATATATAGGGGTCTTGTTTCTGTATCCAATCGGCCAATCTTTGTCTTTTGGTTGGGGCATTCAGCCCGTTTACATTTAAGGTAATTATTGATAAGTATGATCCCGCTGCCATTTATTTTATTGTTTTGGGTTCCAGATTATCTATCCCATCGGTGTTTCCTATCTAGGCAAGTTCCTTTAGCATTCGTTGGAGGGCTGGTTTGGTGTTGCTGAATTCTCTCAGTTTCTGCTTGTCTGAGAAAATTTTGAATTCTCCTTCAAATTTGAATGAGATCCTTGCTGGGTAGAGTAGTCGGGGTTGTAGATTGTTTTCTTCCATGACTTAAATATGTTTTGCCATTCCCTTCTGGCCTGAAGCGTTTCTGTTGAGAGATCAGCTGTTATCCTTATGGGATTCCCCTTGTGAGTTATCTTTTGCTTCTCCCTTGCTGCTTTTAATATTTGGTCTTTGTATTTGATATTTGCCAATTTGATTAATATGTGTCTTGGGGTGTCCCGCTTGGGGTTCATTCTATTTGGGATTCTCTGTGTTTCTTGGACCTGAGTGGCTATTTGCTTCCCCAATTTAGGGAAGTTTTCTACAATTATCTCTTCAAGAATTTTCTGATGGTCTTTCTTTTTGTCTTCTTCTTCTGGGACTCCTATGATTCGAATATTGGTGCGTTTAATATTGTCCCAGAGGTCTCTAAGGTTGTCTTCATTTCTTTTAATTCTTTTTTCATTTTTCCTTTCTGTTTCATTTATTTCTGTCATTCTGTCTTCTACCTCACTTATTCTGTCTTCTATCTCTGTTATTCTACTCTTGGTTCCCTCCAGGGTGTTTTTGATCTCATTTATTGCATTATTCATTGTATTTTGTCTCTTTTTCATTTCTTCTAAGTCCTTGTTAAAGCTTACCTGCATCTTCTCAATCCTTGCCTGCAGGTTATTGAGCTGTAACTCCAACTTATTTTCCAGGTTTTGGATCATTTTCACTATCATTATTCGGAATTCTTTGTCAGGTAGACTTCCTACCTCTTCGGCTTTTGTTTGGTCTTGGGGGTATTTATCCTGTTCCTTTACTTGCTGGGTATTTCTCTGCCTTTTCATCTTGTTTATCTTGCTGTGTTGTCCCTTTATTGTGGGGTTCCTCTCTATGGGAGGGGTTGGATGCGTGGTTTGCCGAAGGTTCCTGGGTGGAAAGGTTTGTGTGGTTTTCTGGTGGGTGAGTCTAGGTTTCCTCACTGTTACTCCTCACGTCGGCACTGGGTCGCCTCTCCAGATGCCCAATGTCATCTGCCAGCTTTCAGTTCCTGTTTTTTGGAGTTTGCTCGGCCTTTAAAAGTTCTTTTGGTATATTTATTGGGGAGAGAGTGTTCTCCCCGTCCTATTCCTCCGCCATCTTAGTTTTCCTCCTTCAAGAATTTTCTGATGGTCCTTCTTTTTGTCTTCTTCTTCTGGGATTCCTATGATTCGAATATTGGTGCATTTAATACTGTCCCAAAGGTCTCTGTGATTGTCCTCATTTCTTTTAATTCTTTTTTCATTTTTCCTTTCTGTTTCATTTATTTCTGCCACTCTATCTTCTATTTCACTTATCCTGTCTCCTATTTCTGTTATTCTACTGTTGGTTCCCTCCAGAGTGTTTTTTATCTCATTTATTGCATTATTTATTGTATTTTGTCTCTTTTTCATTTCTTCTAAGTCCTTGTTAAAGCTTACCTGCATCTTCTCAATCTTTGCCTGCAGGTTATTGAGCTGCAACTCCAACTTATTTTCCAGGTTTTGGATCATTTTCACTATCATTATTCGGAATTCTTTGTCATGTAGACAAGCTATGTCTTCGTCTTTTGTTTGGTCTAGTGGATATTTATCTTGGTCCTTTACTTGTTTGGTATTTCTCTGCCTTTTCATCTTGTTTATCTTGGTGTGTTGTCCATTTATTGTGGGATTTCCTCACTATGGGAGGGGTGGGATGAGTGTTTTGTCAGAGTTTCCTTGTTGGAATATTAAGGGGTCTGTCCTGCTTGATTTGGCGACCTCTGCTGGCCCCTTCCGTGTCTATTCAGCGCTCTGGGGTTTGCCCCGCTCAAGGTGCCTGCGCTTTTCCCGCCCCCTCTGCTCAGGCTCTCGGCTGGCGGTGCACTCTGATTACGCAGTTGGAGGCTGTGGCTTCTCCTCTCCCCAGGCCCAGCCGCTCGGCTCTTTCTGCTTGCAGCTGGGCATGTCTTCTCAGATGTGCAGCGGCAGACTCTGGCGGAGCACTCTGGTGATGCAGTTGGGGGGCTGCAGCTTCTCCCCTCCAGCGGCTCAGCTGCTCGGATTTTTGAGTGTGCGGCTGGGGACGTTTTCTCAGATATGAGAAGCGCCGAATTCTGGTGGCGACTGTCCAGAGTCCCCAGAGGTCTTGGCTAGCACCCAATTCTGCCTGTGCTTTGGGGGCAGAAGCCTCGCAGGGGCGCTCTCCGTAGCCCACAGCCTCCCTGTTCCACCCGGCTGTCTCGCGCCACGGTCCGAGTCACCGCTCCCCTTTGTTCTGTTCGTGAGCCTGGCGGGGGTCCTCCTCGGGAAGGCTACTCAGCGGTCTATCTCCAGTTAGCGCCCTCGGTTAGGACCCTCAGTCTGCCCCAGGCGTTCAATCTCAGTCCTCCCGCTTAGCGCGAGGCCCGCCCCTCCCTGAGCAGTCTGCTGGCTTGTGGGGGATGGGGCGACCAGCCGCCGCTCCGTTTTCCAAGGGGCTTAACTATTTATCGGCTTCTAAGTCCCAACTTTTATGCTCTTTGACATTCACCTCAGATCTCTCAGTTCCGCCAGTAAGAATGTTTCCTGACGTTCGTAAACCTTTATCTCTTTCGAGGCTCCCTTTCTGAGATGAATCTCAGTCCCTGCCTCTTTGCCTCTTTTTACTTTTTTTTTTTCCTTTGGTCCTACCTTCTTTCGTCGGCAATGGGCTCTCTTTCCAGATGCCTGAAGAACTCTGCCAGCATTCAGATGCTGATTTATGGAGTTTGTTCGATATTTAAATGTTCCTTTGGTGTATTTGTTGGGGAGAGTGTGGACTCCTCGTCCTATTCCTTCACCATCTTAGTCCCCTCCCTCTGTTTGATGGTCTTTTAAGTGTCTATTCAGCGCTTTGGAGTTTGCCCTGCTCCTGGAGAGAGGGCTTCCCCCGCCCCCTCTGCTCAGGCTCTCTGTCGTCTGCTCAGCACAGTTGGGGAGTGGGGCTTCTCCTCTCCCCCGGCCCAGCTGCACGGGTTTCTAGGCGTGCAGCTGAGAGCAGGCCTTCTGGTTCGGGCTTGTCCTTTTCACGGTCCAGTGTCTCTTTTCTATGTAGTCTGTGCCACCAGCAGGGATTTAATCTGCTACTCCTGTCAGTTCCAAAGCTGTTGGCTCTACTAGGTTAAGCGTCTTCTGTCTGCTGGTCTTTTCAGTGTCTATTCAGCGCCTTGGAGTTTGCCCTGCTCCCGGTGAGAGGGCTTCCCCTGCCCCCTCTGCTCAGGCTCTCTGTCGTCTGCCCAGCACATTTGGGGAGTGGGTCTTCTCCCCTCCCCTGGCCAAGCCGCTCGGTTTTCTTGGCATGCAGCGGAGCACGCCTTCTAAGGTGTGTACAGCACCAATCCGTCCAGAATTCCCAGAAGTCTTAGTTAGCCTCCCCAGGGCTGGGTTATGCCCACTGCTCTCGGGCGGGGGCTGGGCCGGTCCGCAGCCCACAGCTGCCCAGCTCCACCCGGCCGGCTGCCTCTCTGTTGACTCCTCACCGCCCTTTGTTTTGTGCACGAGCCTGGGGGGAGGCTGCTTTTCCTGGGAGGTTAGGTCCCTCTGGCTGCACCGTTCCCTGAGTCCACGGCCTGCCCGTCCCTGAGCAAGAGCATTCCGCTTCAGCTACTGGGCGGTGAGGTGCCCATGCTGCCGCTAGGCTGTGCCTTGTAGCCAGAGACGTACCTTGCAGGGCTTAGCTGTTAATCTGCTTTTACTCCCAGCTATATTGCTCTCCAAGATTCACTGCAGATCTGCCAGAGAGAATGCTCCCTGGTATTCGGAAACTTTCTCCTCTTTTTTTTTTTCCTCTTTATTTCAGACTCCCCTTCCTGGACTGAACCCGTCCCCAGCTCTTTTTCTCTCCCTTTACTTTTCTTTTTCTTCCTTTTGTCCTACCTCCTCACATCGGCAATGGGTTGCCCCTCCAGATGCCCGATGTCCTCTGCCAGCATTCAGTTCTTGCTTCCTGGAGTTTGCTCGGCCTTTAACAGTTCTTTTGGTATATTTATTGGGGAGAGAGTGTTCTCCTCGTCCTATTCCTCCGGCATCATAGATCCCTCCTCTTGTTTATATTTTGTACAACACTCTTTTCATTGCATTCCCAGGCATGCCTGTTAGCAGTGCTTATCTATATGCCCCTTCATCAGCTGCCATTTGATCACAGCCACTGCGTGTATCATAGCTAATATTTCAAACCCAGCAAGAATGTGAAGGCCGGGCCACCTTGAGAACTACTTTGACAAACCTTGACATCAAAGGGATGCTTATTCTTTTCACCACGCAACAGGGCAGGATGAGCACAGCCCTTTGCAGCTAGCCATTGGTGTGCTTGGTTTCAACCCACCCTGTTCCTAGGCCACAGGTGTTTCTCAGGCTTGCTTGGGGCCTCAGATGGCCCCTTCATAAGCAGCCAATTGTCAATGAGTGACCATTCGTTGTCCTGCTCAGCTATTGATTGGCACCACAGTGAGCCCTGCCCAAAGTTACTGTCAGTGAAGGACCATTGGGGAAGTGACTAAGTCAAGGGTGGTGCATTGGACATCAGGTGGAGTGTGAGAAACGAGGCAGATTCAGGCCTTCTTCTGGAGGGCCAGGAGCCTGTGCTTTTGTAGAAGGCCCTTGTCGGTTACCTATTTTATATATAGTCGTGTCTATATGGTAATCCCTTACTCCTGATTAATCTCTCACCCCACCCACCTTCCCCTTTGGTAACCATCAGTGTGGCTTCTATGTAGAGTGTGTTTTTGATGTTCTTTGGGGAAGTCAGGTTTCAGTTTGATGTAGCCCTACTTTTCTCTTTCCGCTTTTGTTTTCTATGCTTTTGGTGTCACATACAGAAAATCATTTCTAAGACCAATGCTTACAGCTTCTTCAGTACGTTTTCCTCTAGTAGTTTTATAATTTCAGATCTGACATTCAAATCTTGAATCAAATTTGAGTTTAGTTTTGCATATGGTATAAGGTGAGAGTCCAGTTTCATTGTTTTGCATTCAGATGTCTATTCACCCCCTGCGGTTAATTGAACAGATGGCAAGGTGATATTTAATCGTGATCAACTCAAGAGAGAAATGGCTGACAAGCCTGTAGGAAAGGCACTTGGGTGAGGGACCTGGCCAGGAGTATGTAAAGTCTGGGAAGTCCCACTTGATTCCCGCTGATATGTGGATGTGGTCCTGAACAGATGGGTTCTGACTCTTAACACGTAGACTTGCTCTTGACCTCTGCCAAGCAAGACAAGCCTCTGAGCCATCAGGATTGTGCTCTTCTCATGAGTCCACAGGCACTGTTTTGGCTTTTGCATTTGGTGTCATGCAAATGGTTCATCTTAATACAAAGACATAGAGATCCTCTTGACCTCTGATAAAACAAGCTTCTCATTTAAGATCCCCTGACTTCTGATCCACTCTCTAGTTTATGGTTTGCACTCTATTTTCCATCAGATTCTCAGACATCCTTGGGAGAAGAGAATGATTTTCTCCCTTGCAGTCTTAGATAATTCAAATTCTGATAATATTTTATATCACACACTGTTGATTTCTAATGTGTTGATCTTTCTGGCATGCGTTTCTGATAAGACACATACTGAAAAAAATATCATACAAGCTGCAATTAATAAACAGCAAATGATTAGAGAATGTGAAGAAATTAATACTCAAGAGAATGATTTTGAACATTTCTTTGGGAGGTGACCACTAGGCTGGCCTCAGATGGTTGCTAGTTTCTGAGTCACAAAATAAAGAATCCACACAGGCATGGGGGAATGCAGAAGGTCTTAGGGAAATCACAGTATTAGTCAACTGAGTTTGTTATGGACAAAGCCAGAGAGTTCAGGTGGAATCTAGTCATATGGAACCTGTATAAGTGAAAGTGTAAAGAGTTTCTACTACTCTTTGTAAGTGCTAATGAGCAACCCTTCGCCTCCACCCATCAAACCAAGAAAGCTTTTGCAATGGGACTTGATATGTCTGAGGCACAACAAACGGTCCTTACCCAGGAGAGCCGCAGGCATCTGATGATCATTTAATGTTGTTTATCTACATGCATATAACCTTTCTCAACTCAAGACTTATTATTTACGTTTTTCTCTTTTAACCCGAAATTTCTCTGGATCCTTTTTAAACTCTAGGTATCCTCACATCTCTCTGCAAGGTGGCAGTATACCCATAGATACTTCAATACATACCAGCGCGGAAACAAGGGCCGCTACCATAGCCTTTTGGTCCACCTCAGGGCTTCCCTGATAGCTCAGTTGGGAAGATTCTGCCTGAATTGCTGGAGACATCAGTTCAATTCCTGGGTCGGGAAGATCTGCTGGAGAAGGGATAGGCTAGCCACTCCAGTATTCTTTGGCTTTCCTTGGGGCTCAACTGGTGGGGAATCCGTCTGCCATGTGGGAGACCTGGGTTTGATCCCTGGATTGGGAAGATCCCCTGGAGAAGGGAAAGGCTGCCCAATCCAGTATTCTGGCCTAGAGAATTTCATGGATCGTGTGGTCGATGAGGTCACCAAGAGTTGGACATGACTGAGCCACTCTCACTTTCAGCTCTTCAGGCTATGCAATCTATTACCTTTTGCGAACACCATGTATTTCAGTAAGTCCTACAATAGGGCATTGAAGTGTGGAAGTGGTAAAAGGTGATAATATACACAGATCTGGGGTCACACTACCAACCTATCGGTAGACATAAGGTCTCTCTGTCCACATCACCCTGGTAGCTGCTTTAGCTGGTTAGTCTTCAGCAAGAAAGGCAAGCTAGTTCTCCCATTTCCTTTGAAAGGACAGCAAACCCAGGGTGCCCTTGACTCTTACCAATTTTCAATCACTTTCGGGACTTTGAATCATCAGCAGGGTCTCCTGGGAGTTCAAGGGCCAGAAAGATTTAACCAGGGAGCTGCAGCCTGGATAAAAGATACCATATCATTGACTGAAAATCTGAAGTCAACTCTTTCGATGCTGATGGTGAAACTCTGTGGTCTATTTGTTTCTAAAACGTTTTCTGAAGACACACGGGATTCCTCTGGAGGAGACTCGGCCTTATATACTTCCATATTTGGCTGACTACTCCTTGACACCATTTAAACATTTCAAAAGGAAAGATAACACCAAATTAAATACCTCATTCTCTTAATTTTAAACCACGGAAATTTGTAGAACTTGGGACTAACAAAAGACTTTACTGGTATTTGGGAAGCATGTTTAACTACGGTAGTTATTTAGAGATGCGAGGGGATGGTGACAAATGCAAGGCCAACGTTTTCTCAGTCTTGTATTAGTACCTGTATCAAAAGTCTCTGTCCTGACTTCTCTGGCTGTCCAGTCGTTAGGACTCCGTGCTCTCACTAGAAGGGGAGCCGATCAAACCCTGGTCAGGGAACTAAGATCCCAGAACTTGCGTGGTGCCCCCTACCCACTCCAAATTACCCACGTGTGGTGATCTTATTTGTCCTCTGCATTGGGATTAGGCCAACTCCACTGCCCTGTCCTTGGGAACACACTGCTCCCACAACTTTCTGAGCATGACATTGGCCTATCTGATATTTGGTCTGTTACTTCCAAACATTATTTTAATCCTTGGGAGTGAGAGTTGTGGGTTTTAGTTGTATCTGCAGTCTGTGCCTCCTGAGCACTCAAAAAGCACCAGGAGGTGATTTCTGCCTGCCTCTCTCACGGCAAGTAGGACATTCACCATACCCATGTGAAACCCTCTTCCCATCTGGTCTGGCAATCGAGATCCTAATGTCATTCCACACCCTAAACAAAGGCAGTAACACCACACCACTACTCCTTGCCGCTGAGATCAATTGTTAAGCAGGGATGTCGATCTTCAGGGCAGACTCCTGACCAAGTCCGGACCTCTACTCTCTGGCTAACTGGGGACCTGAAGGTCTGTTCCCCAACTTCTCGGTACCCTATATCCCTCCCTTTTCAGTTGCCCACCTCTTTTCTTCCTTCCTTCCCTCCCTTCCCATCAGAAAATTCACACCACACACACAAATATCATCTTTTCACCTTCTGGTGTTTATTTTCATCGCAGCCATCACTTGACTATGTCAGTGTGAGAGTCAGTCTTTTCTTGGTTGGCCATTTCAAAGCAAGCAGACCTCTGGAGACACAATTCTAAACCTGCCTTTTCTACTCAGTTACTGGCTGCCCACGTTGTATTTCTCCAGGGTCTCTTTCTCCTGGGGCATCGGAGCTTATCTTCTCTTTCGATTCTGCTTCCTTCTTCGACTCTGCCTCATACGTTGGGACCATTTCCTGCTTTGTTTCAATTTCTTACGTGCACAGGAACGGGAAAAACAGGTTGGGTTTCCGGTTTTCTTCACCTTCTCTCACCGAGTGGCGTATGACCGGATTCTCTTTCTCAAGGTTCCGTGTAGAGCTCTTCAGACCCTCATCGTCATTTCTGTGCCTAGAAAGACAAGGAAAGGGTATTCGTTTTGAGGGAAGGGTGTAAAAACTGAGTTTGAAGGGAGATTTCATGAAAAAGGGATGTGGGCTGAGGAGGGGTTTTGTGCCGGGCAAGGGCAGCACAGAGGCTTTGGGCAACAAAGTCAATGGGGCGCATGGGGAGCTTAGCTGGAGTCATCTTACCTTCACCCCACCTCTGTTCCTCCGATGACCAAGGGTCCAATGGCAAAGGGGCTTCTTTCTTCCTTTCACTGCTGACGAAAGCCGCTTTGAAACTCTTCTTGGCTGCTGTGGCTTCCTGGTTACCTTAGTCATGTTGATGCCAAGAAGTGGCCAAACCCAGAATCTCTGCCTCTGATCTCCCTATATATACCCTTTCAGGACAATGAGGAGCCACACCCTTCAATGTGATTGGTCAGCTAGGAACTCCCCCCAGCCAATGGTGGCTTTGGGGCTTTAGACATTACAATGTACCATTGGGCCCATAAACATGGCCTGGTAGATGCTGAGGGAGGCCATGATACAACTTTCCCACTGCTGACAAGCGCTGCATAGCTGATTCTGGGGAGTGGTGATTCAGGGGCATGGGATTTCTTCTCATGATCTTCACACTTTCCTTCAGTGACCTTTATTCCTGGACTTAGATGTCCCCCTTCAACAGTCCTGCCTCCTCCCTCCCTGTAGGAACCTCTGCCAAACACGTTGCATCCATTTTCAGCCTTTCCGATTTCTCTAGTCACTTCATCTCTAGACCACCTTCTTTCTGGTGGGGGTTCTTGATGAAGTTGAAAGAGGGGAGTGAAAAATTTGGCTTAAATGTCAACATTGAAAAAATTCAAATCATGGCATCTGGTCCCATGGGAAACAGTGGATCCAGTGTCTGACTTTTTTTTGTGGGGCTCCATAATCAAACAGATGGTGACTGCAACCATGAAATTAAAAGACATTTATCCTTGGAAGAAATGTTCTGACCAAGCTAGACAGCATATTATAAAGCAGATACATTCCTTGGCTGACAATGTTCCGTCTAGTCCAGGCTATAGTTTTTCCAGTGGCCATGTGTGCATGTGAGAGTAGGGCTATAAAAAAACTAAAATCAGAAGAATTGGTGCTTTAGTAGAGAACTCTTGAGAGTCCCTTGGACTGCCAGGAGATTCAACCAGTCCATCCTAAAGGGGATCAGTCCTGAGTGTTCATTGGAAAGACTGATGTTAAGCTGAAACTCCAATCCTTTAGCCACCTGATATGAAGAGCTGACTTATTTGAAAAGACACTGAGGCTGGGAAAGATTGAAGGCAAGATCAGAACGGGGCTACAGAGGAAGGGATGATTGGATGCCATCACTGACTCAATGGACTTGAGTTTGGGTGTATTCCACGAGTTTTTGTGGCAAAGGGAGCCCTGGTGTGCTGCAGTCCATAGGGGCGCAAAGAGTCAGACACAACTGAGTGACTGAAATGAAGGAAATCTGATAATGCCCAGACTTATTTAATAATATTCTTTCCGTGTGCACTACTTAAGTTGTCAAATGTTCAATACTAGTGTACAGTGTTAATAAAGGGTATTGATTGTGGAATATATGAAAATACTCTTCACAATTACTCTGGAAATCTAAAACTCCTAACAAAAAGAGTTTAAGAGAAAGGGGGGAAAATACACACCAAATAATAGGTGATGAGATCTAGAAGACGACAGAATTAAACACTGAATGGGGGTGGCCATGAGGAATGGTTGGGAGGGAATACTGGCTCCCTATCTTGTACACCACAGGAACTGAACTGGACAAGTGGAGGAAACATGGAGAGTCAAACTGGGAAGGCTCTTTTTTGGTTGTTGAGGAAACACCCTCTTTCTCAAACCAGAGCACCTAGACTCCTCTGCAACCTGCCCCTCCCCCATGGATGGTATAAGGTGGTGCCTTGTGATGTCAAGCCATTTCAGCGCTACCATTGGCTGGAGAAATTTCTTGGTGACCAATCAAAGCTGAAAGTTGTGGCTCATCATCGTTGCAGGAGGGTATCTATAGAGACGCTAGGCGCCTTGGTGTAGGGCTATCTTGCCACAGCATGGCGTGCCTGATTGAGGAAGGGAAGGAGAAGGAGTCCCAGATTGAGAGAGATAGTGTCAATTTGGAGGAACAAGCTTCCAGCGCTAAGGGAAAAAAAGAGAAACCGTTCTGATCAGTCAAATGTCCTGGAAAGAAAGAAGGTGAGATTACCCTACTCATATTCTTCCTCTTCACCCCCCGCCCAAGACTCACCCTGCCCCTGCCTGGCACAAACCCCTCTTCAATGCACACCCATTCTCTCCAAGTCTCCTTCCCCTCCTCCTTCACTAATGTCTCTCTGGATGACTTTGATTTCTTACCAGATATGAAAGGGCACGTGGAAGGTAAAGTCAACCACTCCGCAAAATCAGGACCCGAATAAGAAAGAGAAGATGTCGATGACACGAGTCCTCTGCCGCCACCTGCAGAAGGAAAAGAAGAAGATAGATCAGCCAATGGCACAGGAAGAAACCCCGGAGGATTCTTCCTCAATTTCTCCCGATAACAATTCTAACAACACTTCTTCTGACACTTCTGCAAATAAGGCCCTGTGCCCATCTGGAGCCCAAGACGTTGAGCAATCTGCTGAAACTCCAGGAAAACCCCTGGCAGAATAGTCATTTGTGCAGGGAATCAAACTTACCAACCATGGTCCCCTCTGTACAGACAAAAGTACTCAGGTGTTGATCATTAAAGTGTCAATAAGCAGTAACAAGATGTGTATCTAGTTTTTGATGATGGGGAGGAAAGGAAGGGAAGGGTCAGGTGTTTGAGAGAGGGAGGTGGCATCCTTTCAGTTTAGGGCCCAGACCAGCCAGTCCATACTTACTCAGACACTGGGAATGAGGACTGGGTGAAGACTGAGAACTGCAGAGTGAAGATTTCTGAGCATTAAAGATTTCTCCCTGAACATGTCATCCCACTGGGGAGAAGGAAAAGGACTGGTTTCAGAGGTCCCACCTGGGGCGAGGGGTGATGTAGGGGTGGTGGCTCTGTGGACTAATCAGATTCCACTTTTGATGTTTGACAGTTGAGTTTTCAACCCTCCTCAATTTCTACTCCTCTTCTGGCCCACATTTGGGCAAGCTACTAAAAACAGCCAGGGAATAAAGGAAGATGAAACAGAAACAGATATACCTAAACTTAACCACTGGAGGTTTGCCTTGCTTACATTTCCCATAGCCAAAACATCCATTGCCCCCATTTAGCCTCTAGAGCAAGTGGATAATCTAACTCAATGAGTATTAAAACTTAGTCTTTGCAACTATAATCACCTTTAAAATATGAGACCCTATGGACCTTTTCCCTTATCTGCAATCCCACTTCTTACCTCAGTTGTTTTTAAAAAGATTCAATCTCAATGAGAGCAGGGACTTCACAGTTTGAAATCCATGAGAGGAAACCGACTGAGCAAGGTGTGATTATCCCAACTTCTGCTGCACTTAACAAATTTTACTTGATCTTAGAGCAGTCAAATGAGAACAGGGCCTCAGTGTGAACTTGTACCCTTGGTGTCATGGCCCCACTCACCGGGGCTCCATGTACTTTGTTGATGATACTGCTTTCACCGAATAACCGGTAAATACTTTTCAGTCATAGCAAACCATTTGGCTAGCGTCCTGTTTTCACGGCTTATTGCAACAACATCTCAGCTACACTTAACCTTCAACTTCAAAGGGAAATGACACCACTTCACCTGTCTACTCAGTGAGGCCGTTGTCCACACCTGCCATCTCACATAATCTTTGAAAGCAAAGTTTTCACCAGCTCTAGATTGTCCGAGGCACACAGGTGGGACCTCACACTGATGACATCCTCCTTTGTGGAGATTCCTATGACATACACACAATCTCACCACATAAGTTAAGTTCCTCAAAACTCTCTGGTAAGTGGTGGTCTGCGCCAATCTTTCCAGTGTCCAGAAACAGCTTTTAGCCTTCTTAGTGCCCATACACTTTAAACAAGCCCAACATGTTTTAGACATATTTACATTCTGGGGGCAACAATTCCTCATATACAGTATTTTGTTCAGTAACTTCCAAATAGGCCCGCCTTGAATGAGACTCCCTGTTTCAAAGATTCTTGAATCTGCCTATATTGCCATTGAACAGGTACTCCTATTAGGGTCCGCTGAAACTCCTTCACTGTGTAAGCTATAGCATCCTTCTGTCCTGGATCTCAGAGGCCCTGTACTGCCAACAATGGCTGTTTTCTCATGGGCTTCTGATACAAGGCACTGCGCACCTTGGGCCAATGCTCTATGACCGTAGTGTAGCAATTGTGGGTACATGCTGGACTTGCTTGGAATTACAGACCATCTCAGATCTTGAACCTATGATCCTCCATATCTAGCTGCCAACTTGGCCTTTGATTATGGAAGTAGCACTCTGCAAGCACAGCATAGCTAGTGGGACTTCCTTGCTACAGGATGGAGCTGAACCTGGGCCCTCTGCATACCCTCTCTTCAGAAAAGAGTAACTTGTCCTGTGCTCAGCCCCCTATCAGAGGTCACACTGCTATAATTGTTCGTCTGTTAGAACCCAGGGGCACACGGGGAGCTCCTTAGGATCAACACACAAAAACCAAAGGGAGTTCATTCACGTAATCAATGCTATCATCACTATCACACTTGATGCAGCTTGCTTGAGAGTTGCTTTTCATCTCTTCCTCAGAATGTTCCTGATAAATGATGGGACCAAAAGGTCAGCTCAAATGGTCAAAATTCAGGTAGCTATCTTAGCACAGAATGTCTTGGCCAAGAACTGGCCTCATCCGTACAACTTTATAGATCTCTGGGCCACTGCCACTGTGTTTACCATCTGTTCTGACCAAGTCAAACAATTCCTATCAGAGGTTCTTTCACATAGGGAAAAGAACTCTTGGAATCTCCTGCATCCTGAGGGATTATACCCAAAAGATAAGTCAAGGTCACACATTTTCTACACATATGAAAGTCACAATACAATGTCTCACCATGGCACTCCTTATCCTCTTTGGAGTTCGACACATTGAACAAAACCTAGGCACTCACTTTACTACTCAGAAAACACAATACTAACTCTTGAACAAGATATTCAGTGGGACACTCACCTGCTTTACTGGTCTCGTGCTGCAGTTGCCAAAATGTTTTCCATAAACAAGTCTAAAATAAATTAGCTATTCAATTCTTTAGCTGTCAAACAAGCATCATGGGTAACATGGAATAGAGATTGATCCCATTGTTTATTCACTTCTATTGACTTATCATGGACAAATTAATATTGCATATGTTTAAAGTAGAAAACTTGAGGGTTTGATTGTCTAGATCCATACCTACATCTATAGAATGAAGAAAATCACGGTCATCTAATTACCCATCACCTCACAGCTACTACTACTCCTCTGTTTTTTTGGCCAAACTGTATTTTTGATGCATAACCCATTATGTGAGGCTCAATTATTTTCACATCAGATTATTTTTGGCATTTTTTCAGAACTAGAACAAAAGGTTTCACAATTCATACGGAAATACAAATAACCGCGTATAGCCACAGCATCCTAGGGTAATAAGAATGTAGTGGGAGGAATCAAGTTTCCTGGCTTCATACAATACCACAAAGCTACAGTCACAAAGACAGAATGATACTGGCACACAAAATACAGAAATATAGACCAATGGAACAGGTAGAAAGCCGAGAATTAAATCCATATACCTATGGGTACCTTATTTTTGAGAAAGGAGGGTGGATTATACAATGGGGCAAAGACAGCCTCTTCAATAAATGGTGCTGGGAAAACTGGACATCTCCATGGAAAAGAACAAGATTAGAACACTTCCTAACACTGTACACAAAGATAAAATGAAAAGGAATTACAGACTTAAATGCAAGACCAGAAAATAAAAACTCTTAGAGAAAAATATAGGCAGAACACTTGGTGACATATATCAAAGCAATATTCTCTTTGGTCCACTTCCTAGTGTAAAAGAGTAAGTAATAAAATAAAT
>ML661234.1:0-17631 GCA_007570785.1 Antilocapra americana
AGCGATGTCAGATATAGTGTGCGTCATGTCCAAGAGAATGGGTAGGGAAACCCATATACTGCATATGATGTCATACATATATTGAATATGATATGCATACATGCAATGTGTGTGATATCATCGAGAGAGTGGTCGTGATGATGCAGTCGAGTGGGTGCAATGTCATAAATACTGTGATTGAATGCCATAAATAGTGAATGGGATGTCGAATCTAGTGCATGTGATATCATAACTATGCCCAGTGTGATGACACATGTACTGGATGTGCTGTTATTTGTATAGAAGACGTGATGTCATATACAGTTGATGGGACTTCACATATAGTGGCTGTGACGGCATGAATACAGTGAAAGTGTGTCATAAATACAGCGGTGTGATGTGATAATGAGTGGATATGATGTCATAAAGAGCCCATATGATGGCATAGATATATTGGGCAAGATGTCATACATAAGGTACTTGTCATATAACATATGCAGTGGGTTTGATGGCTCAGATTGATGCAGTATCACAAGTAGAGAAGATGTGATTTCATATAGCTTTGATGTCACTTCATATACATTGGGGGTGACGTGATAAGCACATTTGATGTGATGTCATAAGTATAGTGGTGTGACGTCATAAAGACTGGATGTGATGGCATATAGAGTACGTATGACATCATAGACATAGAGGGTGTGATGTCATACGTATAGTGGTTTTGATGAAAGGATACAGTGGAGATCATGTCATATAGAGTGGGTGTGAGGTCAGATAGAGTGGTAGTGCTGTCATCCACCCAGGGCTCCTGATGTCTCATTAGTGGATATAATGTCATAGACATAGTGAGTGTGATGTCACAGATGAATTGCCTGTGATTTCACACGCAGCATTGATGTGATGTCATAAAGTGGACGAGATATCATATACAGTGTGTGTGACATCAGGATTACTGTGGTTGTGATGTCATACCGTGGACATGGAGTCCTAAGATTGGGTGTGATATCATGAATACACCTGATTTGATGTTTGAAACACTGGGGTGTGATGTCATAAAAAGGGGATATGACTTCATAGAGAGCATAAGATGCCATAGAGGTACTGGGTGTGATGGGCAGAGATTGTGTGTGATATCATCTGTACATTGGGTGGAATGACACTGATACAGTGGAAGCGATGTCAGATATAGTGTGTGTGATGTTCGAGAGAATGGGTAGGGAAACCCATATACTGCATATGATGTCATACATATATAGGATATGATATGCATACATGCAATGTGTGTGATATCATCGAGAGAGTGGTTGTGATGATGCAGTCGAGTGGGTGCAATGTCATAAATACTGTGATTTAATGTCATAAATAGTGAATGTGATATCGAGTCTAGTGCATGTGATGTCATACATATGCCCAGTGTGATGACACAGGAATGGGATGTGCTGTTATTTGTATAGAAGATGTGATATCATATACAGTTGATGAGACTTCATATACACAGAGTGTGATGGTATGAATACAGTGCAAGTAATGTCATAAATAGAGTGGTGTGATATGAGAATGAGTGGATATGTTGTCATAAAGAGCCCAAATGTCGGCATAGATACATTGGGCACGATATCATACATAAGGTACTTGTCATCTAAACTATACATTGGGTTTGATGGTTTAGACTGATGCAGTATCACAAGTACAGAAGATGTGATTTCATATACCTTTGATGTGACTTCATATACATTGGGGGTGACATCATCAGTACATTAGATGTGATGTCATAAATATAGTGGTGTGACGTCATAAAGAGTGGAAGTGACGGCATATAGAGTACGTATGACATCATACACATAGAGGGTGTGATGTAATACGTATACTGGGTTTGATGAAAGGTTACAGAGGAGAGCATGTCAGATAGAGTGGGTGTGATGTCTGATAGAGTGGTTGTGCTGTCATCCACACAGTGCTACTGATGTCTCATTAGTGGATATAATATCATAGACCTAGTGAGTGTGATGTCACAGATAAGATTCCTGTGATTTCACACTCAGCTTGGATGTGATGTCATAAAGTGGATGAGACATCATATAGAGTGGGTGTCACGTAATGATTCCAGTGGATGTGATGTCACACAGAGGACATGGAGTCCTAGGAGTGGGTGTGATATCATGAATACACCTGATTTCATGTTTGAAACACTGGGGTGTGATGTCATAAAGAGGGGATATGATGCCATAGAGAGCATATGATGTCCTACAGGTACTGGGTGTGATGGGCATAGAGTGGGTGTGATATCCTCTGTACAGTGGGTTGAATGTCACAGATACAGTGGAAGCGATGTCAGATATTGTGTGTGTGATGTCCAAGAGAATGGGTAGGGTAACCTGTATACTGCATATAATGTCATACATATATTGGATATGTTATGCACACATGCAGTGTGTGGGATATCATCGAGAGAGTGGTTCTCATGATGCAGTCGAGTGGGTGCAAGGTCATAAATACTGTGATTTAATGTCATAAATAGTGAATGTGATGCCGAGTCTAGTTCATGTGATGTCATACATATGCCCAGTGTGCTGACACAGATATTAGACGTGCTGTTATTTGTATAGAAGTTGTGATGACATATAGAGTTGATGGGACTTCACATATGGTGGGTGTGATGGCATGAATACAGTGCAAGTGATGTCATAAATTTAGGGGTGTGATATAAGAATGAGTGGATATGGTGTCATAAAGAGCCCTTTTGACGGCATAGATACGTTGAGCACGATGTCATACATAAGGTACTTGTCATCTAACCTATAATGTGGGTTTGATGGCTCACATTGATGCAGTATCACAAGTACAGTAGATGCGATTTCATATAGCTTTGATGTGACTTCATACACATTGGGGGTGATGTCATGAGTGTATTGGATATGATGTCATAAATATAGTGGTGTGACATCAAAAAGAGTGGAAGTGATGACAAATAGTGTTCATATGGCATCATACACATAGAGGGTGTGATGTCATACCTATAGGGGTTTGGATGAAAGGATACAATTTAGATCATGTCAGATAGAGAGGGTGTGATGGCAGATAGAGTGGTTGTGCTGTCATCCACACAGGGCTTCTGATGTCTCATAAGTGGATATAATATCATAGACATAGTGAGTGTGATGTCACAGATAATTTGCCTGTGATTTCACACGCAGCATGCATGTGATGTCATAAGGTGGATGAGACATCATATAGAGTGGTTGTGACGTCATGATTACAGTGGATGTGATGTCATACAGAGGACATGGAGTCCTAAGAGTGGGTGTGAATCATGAGTACAACTAATTTCAAGTTTAAAACACTGGGTTGAGATGTCATAAAGAGGGGATATGACGCTATAGAGAGCATATGATGTCCTACAGGTACTGGGTGTGATGGGAATAGAGTGGGTGTGATATCCTACGTACAGTTGGTTGAATGTCACAGATACAGTGGAAGCGATGTCAGATATTGTGTGTGTGATGTCCAAGAGAATGGGTAGGGTAAACTATATACTGCATATGATGTCATACATATATTGGATATGATATGCATGCATGCAATGTTTGTGATATCATCGAGAGAGTGTTTGTGATGATGCAGTCGAGTGGGTGCAATGTCATAAATACTGTGATTTAATGTCATAAATACTGAATGTGATGCTGAGTCTAGTGCATTTGATGTCATACATATGCCCAGTGTGCTGACACAGGTATTGGATGTGCTGTTATTTGTATAGAAGATGTGATGACATATAGAGTTGATGGGAGTTCAAATATGGTGGGTTTGATGGCATGAATACAGTGGAAGTGATGTCACAAATACAGTGGTGAGCATCTGAGAATGAGGGGATATTGTGTCGTAAAGAGCCCATATGACGTCATAGATACATTGGGCAAGATGTCATACATAAGGTATTTGTCACCTTACCTATACTGTAGGTTTGACGGCTCAGATTGATGTATCAGTACATTGGATGTGATGTCATATACAGTTGATGGGACGTCACATATAGTGGGTGTGATGGCTTGAATACAGTGCAGGTGATGTCATAAATACAGAGGTGTGATGTGAGAATGAGTGGATATGATGTCATAAAGAGCCCATATGACGGCATAGATATATTGGGCACGATGTCATACATAAGGTACTTGTATCTAACATGCAGTGGGTTGGATGGCTCAGATTGATGCAGCATCACAAGTACAGAAGATGTGATATCATATAGTTTTGATGTGACTTCATATATATTGGGGGTGACGTCATGAGTACATTGGATGTAATGTCATAAATATAGCGGTGTGACGTCATAAAGAGGGGATGTGATGGCATATAAAGTACGTATGACATCATACACATAGAGGGTGTGGTGTCATATGTATAGCGGTTTTGATGAAAGGATACAGTGGAGATCATGTCAGATAGAGTGTGTGTGATGTCAGATAGAGTGGTTGTGCTGTCATCCCCACAGGGCTCCTGAGGTCTCATTAGTGGATATAACGTCATAGACATAGTGAGTGTGATGTCACAGATCAATTGCCTGTGATTTCACACGCAGCTTGGATGTGATGTCATAAAGTGGATGATACATCATATAGAGTGGGTGTGACGGCATGATTACACTGGATGTGATGTCATACAGTGGACATGGAGAACTTAGAGTGGGGGGATATCATGGATACACCTGATTTGAAGTTTGAAATTCTGGGGTGTGATGTCATAAAGAGGGGATATGACATCATAGAGAGCATATAACGTCATGCAGGTACTCGTTGGGATGGGTATTGAGTGGGTGTGTTGTCATCTGTACAGTGGGTGGAATGACACTGATACAGTGGAAGCGATGTCAGACATAGTGTGTGTGATGTCCAAGAGAATGGGTAGGGAAACCCATGTACTGCGTATGACGTCATACCTATGTTGGATATGATATGCATACATGCAATGTGTGTGATATTATCGAGAGAATGGTTGTGATGATGCAGTCGAGTGGGTGCAATGTCATAAATACTGTGATTTAATGTCATAAATAGTGAATGTGATGTCGAGTCTAGTGCATGTGATGTCATGCATATGCCCAGTGTGATGACACAGGTATGGGATGTGCGGTTATTTGTATAGAAGATGTGATGTCATATACAGTTGATGGGACTTCACATATAGTGGGTGTGATGGTATGAATACAGTGCAAGTGATGTCATAAATACAGTGGTGTGATGTGAGAATGAGTGGATATGATGTCATAAAGAGCCCATATGACGGCATAGATATATTGGGCACGATGTCATACATAAGGTACTTGTCATCTAATCTATACTGGGCGTTGGATGGCTTAGATTGATGCCGCATCACAAGTGCAGAAATGTGATTCATATAGCTTTGATGTGACTTCATATACATTGGGTGTGACGTCATGAGTACATTGGATGTGATGTCATAAATGTAGGGGTGTGACGCCATAAAGAGGGGATGTGATGGCATATAAAGTACATATGACATCATACACATAGAGGGTGTGATGTCATACGTATAGCGGTTTTGATGAAAGGATACAGTGGAGATCATGTCAGATAGAGTGTGTGTGTGATGTCAGATATTGTGGTTGTGCTGTGATCCCCACAGGGCTCCTGATGTCTCATAGTGGTTATAACGTCATAGACATAGTGATTGTGATGTCACAGATAAATTGCCTGTGGTTTCACACGCAGCTTGCATGTGATGTCATAAAGTGGATGATGCATCATATAGAGTGGGTGTGGCGTCATGATTACAGTGGATGTGATGTCATACCGTGGACATGGAGTCCTAAGAGTGGGGGTGATATCATGAATACACCTGATTTGATGTTAGAAACACTGGGGTGTGATGTCATAAAGGGGCGATATGACGTAATAGAGAGCATATGACGTCATGGCGGAACTGGGTGTGATGGGGATCGAGTGGGTGTGATATCATCTGCTCAGGGGGTGGAATGACACTGATACAGTGGAAGTGATGTCAGATATAGTGTGTGAGATGTCCTAGAGATTAGGTACGGAAACCCATGTACTGCGTATGATGTCATACGTATGTTGTATATGATATTCATACATGCAATATGTGTGATATCACCGAGAGCATGGTTGTGTTGATGCAGTCGAATGGGTACAATGTCATAAATACTGAGATTTAATGTCATAAATAGTGAATGTGATGACGAGTCTAGTGCATGTGATGTGATGCATATGCCCAGTTTTGTGACACAGGTATGGGATGTGCTGTTATTTGTATAGAAGATGTGATGTCATATACAGTTGATGGGACTTCACATATAGTGGGTGTGATAGCATGAATACAGTGCAAGTGATGTCATAAATACAGTGGTGTGATGTGAGTATGAGTGGATATGATGTAATAAAGAGCCCATATGACGGCATAGATATATTGGGCACGATGTCATACATTATTTACTTGTCATCTAACCTATACAGTGGGTTGGATGGCTCAGATTGATGCAGTATCACAAGTACAGAAGATGTGATTTCATATAACTTTGATGTGACTTCATATACATTGGGGTGACATCATGAATACATTGGATGTGATGTCATAAATGTAGCGCCGTGATGTCATAAAGAGGGGATGTGATGGCATATAGAGCACGTATGACATCATATACATAGAGGGTGTGATGAAATACGTATAGCGGTTTTGATGAAAGGATACAGTGGAGATCATGTCAGATAGAGTGTTTATGATGTCAGATAGAGTGGTTGTACTGTCATCTCCACAGGGCTCCTGATGTCTCATTAGTCGATATAACGTCATAGGCATAGTGAGTGTGATGTCACAGATAAATTGCCTGTGATTTCACACGCAGCTTGGAAGTGATGTCAGAAAGTGGATGAGACATCATATAGAGTGGGTGTGACGTCATGATTACAGTGGGTGTGATGTCATGTGGTGGACATGAGTCCTTAGAGTGGGTGTGATATCATGAATACACCGGATTTGATGTTTGAAACACTGGGGTGTGATGTCATAAAGAGGGGATATGACGTGATAGAGAGCATATGACGTCATGCAAGTACTGGGTGTGATGGGCATAGAATGGGTGTGATATCATCTGTACAGTGGGTGGAATGACACTGATACAGTGGAAGCGATGTCAGATATAGTGTGTGTGATGTCCAAGAGAATGGGTAGGGAAACTCATATACTGCGTATGATGTCATACCTATGTTGGATATGATATTCATGCATGCAATGTGTGTGATATCATCGAGAGATTGGTTGCGATGATGCAGTCGAGTGGGTGCAATGTCATAAATACTGTGATTTAATGTCATAAATAGTGACTGTGATGTCGAGTCTAGTGCATGTGATGTCATACATATGCCCAGTTTTGTGACACAGGTATCGGATGTGCTGTTGTTTGTATAGAAGATGTGATGTCATATAGAGTTGATTGGACTTCACATAGAGTGGGTGTGATGGCATGAATACAGTGCAAGTGGTGTCATAAATACAGTGGTGTGATGTGAGAATGAGTGGATATGATGTCATAAAGAGCCTATATGACGGCATAGATATATTGGGCACGATGTCATACATAACGTACTCTCATCTAACCTATACAGTGGTTTGGATTTCTCAGATTGATGCCATATCACAGTACAGAAGATGTGATTTCATATAGCTTTGATGTGACTTCATATACATTGGGGGTGACGTCATGAGTACATTGGATGTGATGTCATAAATATAGCGGTGTGATGTCATAAAGAGGGGATGTGATGGCATATAGAGTTCGTATGACATCATACCCATAGAGGGTGTGATGAAATACGTATAGCGGTTTTGATGAAAGGATTCAGTGGTGATCATGTCAGATAGAGTGTTTATGATGTCAGATACAGTGGTTGTGCTGTCATCTCCACAGGGCTCCTGATGTCTCATTAGTCGATATAACGTCATAGGCATAGTGAGTGTGATGTCACAGATAAATTGCCTGTGATTTCACACGCAGCTTGGAAGTGATGTCAGAAAGTGGATGAGACATAATATAGAGTGGGTGTGATGTCATGATTACAGTGGGTGTGATGTCATACGGTGGACATGAGTCCTTAGAGTGGGTGTGATATCATGAATACACCAGATTTGATGTTTGAAACACTGGGGTGTGATGTCATAAAGAGGGGATATGACATCATAGAGAGCATCTGACGTCATGCAGGTACTGGGTGTGATGGGCATAGAATGGGTGTGATATCATCTGTACAGTGGGTGGAATGACACTGATACAGTGGACGCAATGTCAGATATAGTGTGTGTGATGTCCAAGAGAATGGGTAGCGAAACCCATATACTGCGCATGATGTCATACCTTGTTCGATATGATGTGCATGCATGCAATGTGTGTGATATCATCGAGAGAATGGTTGTGATGATGCAGTCGAGTGGGTGCAATGTCATAAATATTGGGATTTAATGTCATAAATAGTGACTGTGATGTCGAGTCTAGTGCATGTGATGTCATACATATGCCCAGTGTGATGACACAGGTATGGGATGTACTGTTATTTGTTTAGAAGATGTGATGTCATACAGATTTGATGGGACTTCACATATTGTGGGTGTGATGGCATGAATACAGTGCAAGTGGTGTCATAAATACAGTGGTGTGATGTGAGAATGAGTGGATATGATGTCATAAAAAGCCCATATAACGGCATAGATATATTGGGCACAATGTCGTACATAAGGTACTTGTCATCTAACGTATACAGTGGGTTGGATGGCTCAGATTGATGCAGTATCACAAGTACAGAAGATGTGATTTCATATAGCTTTTATGTGACTTCATATACATTGGGGGTGACGTCATGAGTACATTGGATGTGATGTCATAAATGTAGCGGTGTGACGTCATAAAGAGGGGATGTGAGGGCATATAGAGTACGTATGACATCATACACATAGAGGGTGTGATGTCATACGTATAGCGGTTTTGATGAAAAGATTCAGTAGAGATCATGTCAGATAGAGTGTGCGTGATGTCAGATAGAATGGTTTTGCTGTCATCCCCACAGGGTTCCTGATGTCTCATTAATGGATATAACGTCATAGACATAGCTAGTGTGATGTCACAGATAAATTGCCTGTGATTTCACACGCAGCTTGGAAGTGATGTCATAAAGTGGATGAGACATCATGTAGAGTGGGTGTGACGTCATGATTACAGTGAGTGTGATGTCATACCGTGGACATGGAGTCCTAAGAGTGGGGGTGATATCATGAGCACACCTGATTTGATGTTTGAAACACTGGGGTGTGATGTCATAAAGAGGGGAAATGACGTCATACACAGCATATGACGCCATGTAGGTACTGGGTGTGATGGGCATAGAATGGGTGCGATATCATCTGTACAGGGGGTGGAATGACACTGATACAGTGGAAGCGATGTCACATATAGCGTGTGATGTCCAACAGAATGGGTAGGGAAACCCATATACTGCGTATGATGTCATATCTATGTTGGATATGATATGCATGCATGCATTGTGTGTGATATGATCGAGAGAATTGTTGTGATGATGCAGTCGAGTGGGTGCAATGTCATAAATACTGTGATTTAATGTCATACATAGTGAATGTGATGTCGAGTCTAGTCCATGTGATGTCATATATATGACCTGTGTGATGACACTGATATGGGAAGTGCTGTTATTTGTATAGAAGATGTGATGTCATATACAGTTGATGGGACTACACATGTAGTGGGGGTGATGGCATGAATACAGTGGAAGTGATGTCATAAATACAGTGGTGTGATGTGAGAATGAGTGCATATGATGTCATAAAGAGCCATTATGACGGCATAAATATATTGGACACAATGTCATTACATAAGGTACTTGTCATCTAATCTAAAGAGTGGGCTGGATGGCTCAGATTGATGCAGTGTCACAAGAACAGAAGATGTGATTTCATATAGCTTTGATGTGACTTCATATACATAGGGGGTGACATCATGAGTACATTGGATGTGATGTCATAAATGTAGGGGTTTGATGTCATAAAGAGGGGATGTGATTCCATATAGAGTACGTATGACATCATACACATAGAGGGTTTGATGTCATCTGTATAGCGGTTTTGATGAAAGGATACAGTGGAGATCATGTCAGATAGAGTGTGTGTGATGTCAGAAAGAGTGATTGTGCTGTCATCCCCACAGGGCTCCTGATGTCTCATTAGTGGATATAACGTCATAGAGCTAGTGAGTGTGATGTCACAGATAAATTGCCTGTGATTTCACATGCAGCTTGGATGTGATGTCATAAAGTGGATGAGACATCATATAGAGTGTGTGTGACGTCATGATTACAGTGGATGTGATGTCATACCGTGGACATTGAGTCCTAAGAGTGGGGGTGATATCATGAATACACCTGATTTGATGTATGAAACACTGGGGTGTGATGTCATAAAGAGGGGATATGACATCATAGAGAGCATATGACGTCATGCAGGTACTGGGTGTGATGGGCATCGAGTGGGTGTGATATCATCTGTACAGTGGGTGGAATGACACTGATACAGTGGAAGCGATGTCAGATATAGTGTGTGTGATGTCCAAGAGAATGGGTAGGAAAACCCATATACTGCGTATGATGACATACCTATGTTGGATATGATATGCATATATGCCATGTGTGTGATATCATCGAGAGAGTGGTTGTGATGATGCAGTCGAGTGGATGCAATGTCATAAATACTGTGATTTAATGTCATAAATACTCAATGTGGTGTCGACTCAAGTGCATGTGATGTCAACAATATACCCAATGTGACGACACAGGTAATCGATGTGCTGTTATTTGTATGAAAGGTGTGATGTCATATAGTGTTGATGGGACTTCACATATAGTGGGTGTGATGGCATGAATACAGTGAAAGTGATGTCATAAATACAGTTCTGTGATATGAAAATAAGTGGATATGATGTCAGAAAGAGCCCATATGACGGCATAGATACATTGGGCATGATGTCATACATAAGATACTTGTCATCTAACCTGTAGTGTGGGTTACATGGCTCAGATTGATGCAGTATCACAAGTACAGAAGATGTGATTTCATATAGCTTTGATGTGACTTCATAATCATTGGGAGTGTAGTCATGAGTACATTGGATGTGATGTCATAAATGTAGCGGTGTGACGTCATAAAGATGGGATGTGATGGCATATGGAGTACGTATGACATCATGCACATAGAGGGTGTGATGTCATACGTATAGCGGTTTTAATGAAAGGATACAGTGGAAATCATGTCAGATTGTGTGTGTGTGATGTCAGGTAGAGTGGTTGTGCTGTCATCCCCACAGGGCTCCTGATGTCTCATTAGTGGATATAACGTCATAGACATACTAAGTGTGATGTCACAGATAAATTGCCTGTGATTTCACATGCAGCTTGGATGTGATGTCATAAAGTAGATGAGACATCATAGAGAGTGTGTGTGATGTCATAATTACAGAGGATGTAATGTCATGCAGTGGGCATGGAGTCCTAAGAGTGGGTGTGATATCATGAATACACCTGATTTGATGTTTGAAACACTGGGGTGTGATGTCATAAAGAGGGGATATGACATCATACAGAGCATATGACGTCATGCAGATACTGGTTGTGATGGGCATCGAGTGGGTCTGACATCATCTATACTTTGGGTGGAATGACACTGATACAGTAGAGCGATGTCAGATATAGTGTGTCTGATGTCCAAGAGAATGGGTAGGGAAACCCATATACTGCGTATGATGTCATACCTATGTTGGATATGATATGCATACATGCAGTATGTGAGATATCATCGAGAGAATGGTTGTGATGATGCAGTCGAGTGGGTGCAATGTCATAAATACTGTGATTTAACGTCATAAATGGTGAATGTGATGTTGAATCTAGTGCATGCGATGTCATACATATGACCAGTGTGATGACACAGGTATGGGATGTGCTGTTATTTGTTTAGAAGATGTGATGTCATATACAGTTGATGAGACTTCACATATAGTGGGTGTGATGGCATGAATACAGTGCAAGTGATGTCATAAATACAGTGGTTTGATGGAGAATGAGAGGATATGATGTCATAAAGAGCCCATATGACGGCATAGATATATTGGGCACGATGTCATACATAAGGTAATTGTCATCTATCCTGTACAGTGGGTTGGCTGGCTCAGATTGATGCAGTATCACAAGTACAGAAGATGTGATTTCATATAGCTTTGATGTGAGTTCATATACATTGGGGGTGTCGTCATGAGTACATTGGATGTGATGTCATAAATGTAGCGGTGTGACGTCATAAAGACGGGATGTTATGGCATAAGGAGTACGTATGACATCATGCACATAGAGGGTGTGATGTCATACGTATAGCGGTTTTAATGAAAGGATACAGTGGAAATCATGTCAGATTGAGTGTGTGTGATGTCAGATTGAGTGGTTGTGCTGTCATCCACACAGGGATCCTGATGTCTCATTAGTGGATATGATGTCATAGACATATTTAGTTTTATGTCACAGATAAATTGCCTGTGATTTCACATGCAGAGTTGATGTGATGTCATAAAGTGGATGAGACGTCGTATGGAGTGAGTGTGACGTTAGGATTACCGTGGATGTGATGTCATACCATGGACATGGAGTCCTAAGTGTGGGTGTGATATCATGAATACACCTGATTTGATGTTTGAAACAGTGCGGTGTGATGTCATAAAGAGGGGTTATGACGTCATAGAGAGCATATGATATCATGCAGGTACTGGGTTTGATGGGCATAGAGTGGGTGTGTTATCATCTATACAGTGGGTGGAATGACACTGATACAGTGGAAGCGATGTCAGATATAGTGTGTGTGATGTCCAGGAGAATGGGTAGGGAAACCCATGTACTGCGTATGATGTCATACCTATGTTGAAAATGATATGTATACATGCAATGTGTGTGATATCATGGAGAGAATGGTTGTGGTGATGCAGTCGAGTGGGTGCAATGTCATAAATACTGTGATTTAATGTCATAAACAGTGAATGTGATGTTGAGTCTAGTGCATGTGATGTCATACATATGCCCAGTGTGATGACGCAGGCATGGGTTGTGCTGCTATTTGTATAGAAGATGTGATGTCATATACAGTTGATGGGACTTCACATATAGGGGGTGTGATGGCATGAATACAGTGCAAGTGATGTCATAAATACAGTGGTGTGATGTGAGAGTGAGTGGATATGATGTCATAAAGAGCCCATATGACGGCATCGATATATTGGGCACGATGTCATGCATAAGGC
This sequence comes from Antilocapra americana, assembly GCA_007570785.1. NCBI lineage: Eukaryota > Metazoa > Chordata > Mammalia > Artiodactyla > Antilocapridae > Antilocapra > Antilocapra americana. The sequence continues at coordinate 13,349 of ML661234.1, forward strand.
ACTAGTCATCTAAACTATACAGTGGGTTGGATGGCTCAGATTGATGCAGTATCACAAGTACAGAAGATATGATTTCATATAGCTTTGATGTGATTTCATATACATTGGGTGTGATGTCATGCGTACATTGGATGTGATGACATAAATGTAGCGGTGTGACGTCATAAAGAGGGGATGTGGTATCATATATAGTACGTAAGACATCATACACATAGGTGGTGTGATGTCATAAGTATAGTCGTTTTGATGAAAGGATACAGTGGAGAACATATCAGATACAGTGTGTGTGACATCAGATAGAGTGGTTGTGCTGTCATCCCCACAGGGCTCCTGATGTCTCATTAGTGGATATAACGTCATAGACATAGTGTGTGTGATGTCACAGATAAATTGCCTGTGATTTCACAGGCAGCTTGGATGTGATGTCATAAAGTGGATGAGACATCATAGAGAGTGTGTGTGATGTCATGATTACAGAGGATGTAATATCATACCGTGGACATGGAGTCCTAAGAGTGGGGTGATATCATGAATACACCTGATTTGATGTTTGAAACACTGGGGTGTGATGTCCTAAAGAGGGGATATGAAGTCATAGAGAGCATATGACGTCATGCAGGTACTGGGTGTGATGGGCATCGAGTGTTTCTGATATCATCTGTACAATGGGTGGAATGACACTGATACAGTAGAGCGATGTAAGATATAGTGTGTGTGATGTCCAAGATAATGGGTAGGGTAACCCATATACTACGTATGATGTCATACGTATGTTGGATATCATATACATACATGCAATGTGTGTGATATCATCGAGAGAATGGTTGGTAGGATGCAGTCGAGTGGGTGTAGTGTCATAAACACTGTGATTTAACGTCATAAATAGTGAATGTGATGTCGAGTCTAGTGCATTTGATGTCATACATATGCCTAGTGTGATGACACAGGTATGGGATGTGCTGTTATTTGTATAGAAGATGTGATGTCATATACAGTTGATGGGACTTCACATATAGTGGTTGTGATGGCATGAATACAGTGCAAGTGATGTCATAAATACAGTGGTGTGATGGAGAATGAGAGGATATGATGTCATGAAGAGCCCATATAACGGCATAGATATATTGGGCACGATGTCATACATAAGGTAATTGACATCTAACCTATACAGTGGGTTGGATGGCTCAGATTGATGTAGTATCACAAGTACAGAAGATGTGATTTCATATAGCTTTGATGTGACTTCATATACATTGTGGATGTCATCATGAGTACATTGGATGTGATGTCATAAATGTAGCGGTGTGACGTCATAAAGAGGGGATGTGATGGCATACAGAGTACGTATGACATCATACACATAGAGGGTGTGGTGTCATACGTATAGCTATTTTAATGAAAGGATACAGTGGAAATCATGTCAGATTGAGTGTGTGTGATGTCAGGTAGAGTGGTTGTGCTGTCATCCCCACAGGGCTCCTGATGTCTCATTAGTGGATATGATGTCATAGACATATTTAGTGTGATGTCACAGATAAATTGCCTGTGATTTCACATGCAGCGTTGATGTGATGTCATAAAATGGATGAGACATCATATGGAGTGAGTGTGAGGTTAGGATTACAGTGGTTGTGATGTCATACCATGGACATGGAGTCCTAAGTGTGGGTGTGATATCATGAATAAACCTGATTTGATGTGTGAAACACTGTCGTGTGATGTCATAAAGAGGGGTTATGACGTCATAGAGAACATATGATATCATGCAGGAACTGGGTTTGATGGGCATAGAGTGGGTGTGTTATCATCTATACAGTGGGTGGAATGACACTGACACAGTGGAAGCGATGTCAGATATAGTGTGTGTGATATCCAGGAGAATGGGTAGGGAAACCCATGTACTGCGTATGATGTCATACCTATGTTGGATATGATATGTATACATGCAATGTGTGTGATATCATGGAGAGAATGGTTGTGGTGATGCAGTCGAGTGGGTACAATGTCATAAATACTGTGATTTAATGTCATAAACAGTGAATGTGATGTCGAGTCAGGTGCATGTGATGTCATACATATGCCCAGTGTGATGACACAGGTATGGGTTGTGCTGCTATTTGTATAGAAGATGTGATGTCATATACAGTTGATGGGACTTCACATATAGGGGGTGTGATGGCATGAATACAGTGCAAGTGATGTCATAAATACAGTGGTGTGATGTGAGAATGAGTGGATATGATGTCATAAAGAGCCCATATGACAGCATAGATATATTGGTCACGATGTCATGTATAAGGTACTAGTCATCTAAACTATACAGTGGGTTGGATGGCTCAGATTGATGCACTATCACAAGTACAGAAGATGTGATTTCATATAGCTTTGACGTGACTTCATATACATTGGGCGTGACGTCATGAGTACATTGGATGTGATGTCATAAATGTAGCGGTGTGACGTCATAGAGAAGGGATGTGATCTCTTATAGAGTACGTACGACATCATACACATAGAGGGTGTGATGTCATACGTATAGCAGTTTTGATGAAAGGATACATTGGAGATCATGTCAGACAGAGTGTATGTGATGTCAGATAGAGTGGTTATGCTGTCATCTCCACAGGGCTCCTGATGTCTCCTTAGTGAATATAACGTTATAGACAGAGTGAGTGTGATGTCACAGATAAATTGCCTGTTATTTCACACGCAGTTTGGAAGTGATGTCATAAAGTGGATGAGACATCATATAGAGTGTGTGTGACGTCATGATTACAGTGGATGTGATGTCATACAGTGGATATGGAGTCCTAAGTGTGGGTGTGATATCATGAATACACCTGATTTGATGTTTGAAACACTGGGGTGTGATATCATAAAGCGGGGATATGACGTCATAGAGAGCATATGACGTCATGCAGGTACTGGGTGTGATGGGCATAGTGTGGGTGTGATATCATCTGTACAGTGGGTGGAATGACACTGATACAGTGGAAGCGATGTCAGATATAGTGTGTGTGATGTCCAAGAGAATGGGTAGGAAAACCCATATACTGCGTATGATGACATACCTATGTTAGATATGATATGCATATATGCAATGTATGTGATATCATCGAGAGAGTGGTTGTGATGATGCAGTCGAGTGGGTGCAATGTCATAAATACTGGGATTTAATGTCATAAATAGTCAATGTGGTGTTGACTCAAGTGCATGTGATGTCAACCATATACCCAATGTGACGACACAGGTAATCGATGTGCTGTTATTTGTATGAAAGGTGTAATGTCATATACTCTTGATGGGACTTCACATATAGTGGGTGTGATGGCATGAATACAGTGCAAGTGATGTCAAAAACAGAGTGGAGTGATGTGATAATGAGTGGATATGATGTCATACAGAGCCCATATGACGGCATAGATATCTTGGGTACGTGCCATACATAAGGTTCTTGTAATTGAACCTATACAGTGGGTTGGATGGCTCAGATTGATGCAGGATCACAAGTACAGAAGATGTGATTTCATATAGCTTTGATGTGACTTCATATACATTGGGGGTGACGTCATGAGTACATTGGATGTGATGTCATAAATGTAGGGGTGTGACGTCATAAAGAGGGGATGTGATGGCATACAGAGTACGTATGACATCATACACATAGAGGGTGTAATGTCATACGTATAGCCATTTTGATGAAAGGATGCAGTGGAGATAATGTCAGATAGAGTGTGTGTGATGTCAGATAGAGTGATTGTGCTGTCATCCCCAAAGGGCTCCTGATGTCTCATTAGTGGATATAACGTAATAGACATAGTGAGTGTGATGTCACAGATAAATTGCCTGTGATTTCAAACGCAGCTTGGTAGTGATGTAATAAAGTGGATGGGACATCATATAGAGTGGGTGTGACGTCATGATTACAGTGGGTGTGATGTCATACCGTGGACATGGAGTCCTAAGAGTGGGGGTGATATCATGAATACACCTGATTTGATGTTTGAAACACTGGGGTGTGATGTCATAAAGAGGGGATATGACGTCATAGAGAGCATATGACGTCATGCTGGTTCTGGGTGTGATGGGCTTAGACTGGGTGTGATATCATCTGTACATGGGTGGAATGACACTGATACAGTGGAAGCGATATCAGATATAGTTTGTGTGACGTCCAAGAGAATGGGTAGGGAAACCCATATACTGCGTATGATGTCATACCTATGTTGGATATGATATGCATGCATGCAATTTGTGTGATATCATTGAGAGAATGGTTGTGA
>ML661234.1:21354-34117 GCA_007570785.1 Antilocapra americana
CTTAATGTCATAAATAGTGAATGTGATGTCGAGTCTAGTGCATGTGATGTCATACATATGCCCAGTGTGATGACATAGGAATGGGATGTGCTGTTGTTTGTATAGAAGATGTGATGTCATATAGAGTTAATGGGACTTCACAAAAGTGGGTGTGATGGCATGAATACAGTGCAAGTGATGTCATAAATACAGTGGTGTGATGTGAGAATGTGTGGATATGATGTCATAAAGAGCCCATATGACGGCACAGATATATTGGGCACTATGTCATACATAAGGTACTTGTCATCTAACATATACAGTGGGTTGGATGGCTCAGATTGATGCAGTATCACAAGTACAGAAGATGTGATTTCACATAGCTTTGATGTGACTTCATATATATTGGGGGTGACGTCAGGAGTACATTGGATGTGATGTCATAAATGTAGGGGTGTGACGTCATAAAGAGGGGATGTGACGTCATAGAGAGCATATGACGTCATGCAGGTACTGGGTGTGATGGGCATCGAGTGGTTGTGATATCATCTGTACAATGGGTTGAATGACACTGAAAGAGTGAAAGCGATGTCAGATATAGTGTGTGTGATTTCCAAGAGAATGGGTAGGGAAACCCATATACTGCGTATGATGTCATACGTATGTTGGATATGATATCGCACACATGCAATGTGTGTGATATCATCGAGAGAATGGTTGTGAAGATGCAGTTGAGTGGGTGCAATGTCATAAACACTGTGAGTTAATGTCATAAATAGTGAATGTGATGTCGAGTCTAGTGCCTGTGATATCATACATATGCCCAGTGTGATGACACAGGAATGGGATGTGCTGTTGTTTGTATAGAAGATGTGATGTCATATACAGTTGATGGGACTTCACATATAATGGGTTTGATGACATGAATACAGTGCAAGTGATGTCATAAATACAGTGGTGTAATGGGAGAATGAGTGGATATGATGTCATAAAGAGCCCATATGACGGCATAGATATATTGGGCACGATTTCATACATAAGGTACTTTTCATCTAACCTATACAGTGGTTGGATGGCTCAGATTGATGCAGTATCACAAGTACAGAAGATGTGATTTCATATAGCTTTGATGTGAGTTCATATACATTGGGGGTGACATCATGAGTACATTGCATGTGATGTCATAAATATAGTGGTGTGACGTCATAAAGAGTGGATGTGATGGCATATACAATACTGATGACATCATACACAGAGAGGTTGTGATGTCATACGTATAGTGGTTTTGATGAAAGGATACACTGGAGATCATGTCAGATAGTGTGGTTGTGATGTCAGATAGAGTCGTTGTGCTGTCATCCACACAGGGCTCCTGATATCTCATTAGTGGATATGATGTCATAGACATAGAGACTGTGATGTTGCAGATAAATTAGCTGTGATTTCACATGCAGCGTGGATGTGATGTCATAAAGTGGATGAGAAGTCATATGGAGTGTGTGTGTCGTCAGGATTACAGTGGATGTGATGTCATACCGTGGACATGGAGTCCTAAGAGTGAGTGTTTTATCATGAATATACCTGATTTGATGTTTGAAACACTGGGGTGTGATGTCATAAAGAGGGGATATGACGTCTTAATGAGCATATGATGTCATACAGGTACTGGGTGGGATGGGCATAGAGTGGGTGTGATAACATCTGTACAGTGGGTGGAACGACACTGATACAGTGGAAGCGATGTCAGAAATAGTGTTTGTGATGTCCAAGAGAATGGGTAGGGAAGCCCATGTACTGCATATGATGTTATACCTGTGTTGGATATGATATGCATATATGGAATGTGTGTGATATCATCGAGCGAGTGGTTGTGATGATGCAGTTGAGTGGGTGCAATGTCATACATACTGTGATTTAATGTCATAAATAGTGAATGTGATACCGAGTCTAGTGCATGTGACATCGTACATATGCGCAGTGTGATGACACATGTATTGGATGTGCTGTTATTTGTATAGAAGACGTGATGTCATATACAGTTGATGGGACTTCACATAGAGTGGGTGTGAATGCATGAGTACAGTGCAATTGATGTCATAAATACAGAGGTGTGATATGAGAATTAGTGGATATGATGTCATAAAGAGCCGATATGATGACATAGATGCATTGGGCATGATGTCATACATAAGGTACTTGTCATCTAACCTATACAGGGGTTTGAGGGCTCAGACTGCTACAGTATCACAAGTACAGAAGATGTGATTTCATATAGTTTGAGGTGACTTCATATACATTGGGGGTGACGTCATGAGTACATTGGTTTTGATGTCATAAATATAGCAGTGTGACGTCATAAAGAGGGGTTGTGATGGCATATAGAGTATGTATGACATCATACACATAGAGGGAGTGATGTCATACGTATAGCGGTTTGGATGATAGGATACAGTGGAGATCATATTAGATAGAGTGGGTGTGATATCAGATAGAGTGGTTGTTCTGTCATCCCCACAGGGCTCCTGATGTCTCATTAGTGGATATAACGTCATAGATATGGTGAGTGTGATGTCACTGATAAATTGCCTGTGATTTCACACGCAGCTTAGAAGTGATGTCATAAAGTGGATGAGACATCTTATAGAGTGGGTGTGACGTCGTGATTACAGTGGATGTGATGTCATACCGTGGACATGGAGTCCTAGGAGTGGATGTGATATAATGAATACACTTGATTTGATGCTTGAAACACTGGGGTGTGATGTCATAAAGGGGGGATATGACGTCATAGAGAGCATATGATGTCATACATGTACTGGGTGGGATGGAAGTAGGGTGTGATATCATCTGTACAGTGGGTGGAATGACAATGATACAGTGGAAGCGATGTCAGATATAGTGTGTGTGATGTCCAAGAGAATGGGTAGGGAAACCCATATACTTTGTATGATGTCAAACACATATTGGATATGATATACATACAAGCAATGAGTGTGATATCATCGAGAGAGTGGCTGTGATGATGCAGTCGAGGGGGTGAAATGTAATAAATACTGTGATTTAATGTCATAAATAGTGAATGTAGTGTCGACTATAGTGCATGTGATGTCAAACATATGTCCAGTGTGATCACACAGGTATGGGATGTGCTGTTATTTGTATAGAAGATGTGATGTCACATACAGTTGATGCGACTTCACATACAGTGGGTGTGATGGCATGAATAGAGTGCAAGTGATGTCATAAATACAGTGGTGTGATGTGAGAATGAGTGGATATGATGTCATAAAGAGCCCATATGACGGCACAGATACATTGGGTACGAGGTCATACATAAGGTACTTGTCATCTAACCTATACAGTGAGTTGGATGGCTCAGATTGATGCAGTATCACAAGTACAGAACATGTGATTTCATATAGCTTTGATGTGACTTCATATACATTGGGGGTAACGTCATAAACACACTGTATGTGATGTCATAAATATAGAGGTGTGACGGCATAAAGAGGGGATGTGATGGCATATAGAGTACGTATGACATCATACAGATAGAGGGCCTGATGTCATACGTATAGCGGTTTTGATGAAAGGATGCAGTGTAGATCATGTCAGATAGAGTGGGTGTGAAGTCAGATAGAGTGGTTCTTCTGTCATCCCCACAGTGCTCCTGATGTCTCATTCGTGGATATAACGTCATAGACATAGTGAGTGTGATGTCACAGTTAAATTGCCTGTGATTTCACACGCAGCTTGGATGCGCTGTCATAAAGTGGATGAGACATCCTATAGACTGGGTGTGACGTCATGATTACAGTGGATGTGATGTCATACTGTGGATATGGAGTCCTAAGAGTAGGTGTGATATCATGAATACACCTGATTTGATGTTTGAAACACTGGCGTGTGATGTCATAAAGAAGGGATATGACATCATAGAAAGCATATGATGTCATACAGGTCCTGGGTGTATTGGGAATAGAGTGGGTGTGATATCATCTGTACAGTGGGTGAAATGACACTGATACAGTGGAAGCGATGTTAGATATAATGTGTGTGAAGTCCCAGAGAATGGGTAGGGAAAACCATATACTGCGTATGATGTCATACATAATTTGGATATGGTATGCATACATGCAATGTGTGTGATATCATCGAGAGAGTGGTTGTGATGATGCAGTCGAGTGGTGCAATGTCATACATACTCTGATTTAATGTCATGAAGAGTGAATGTGATGTCGAGTCTAGTCCATGTGATGTCATACGTATGCCCAGTGTGATGACACAGGTATTGGATGTGCTGTTATTTGTATAGAAGATGTGATGTCATACACAGTTGATGGGACTTCACATAAAGTGGGTGTGATGGTACGAATACAGTGCAAGAGATGTCATAAATACAGTGGTATGATGTGAGAATCAGTGGATATAATGTCATAGTGAACCCATATGACGGTATAGATACATTGGGCACGATGTCATACATAAGGTTCTTGTCATCTAACCTATACAGTGGGTTTGAGGGCTCAGATTGATGCAGTATCACAAGTACAGGAGATGTGACTTCATATACCTTTGACGTGACTTCATATACATTGGGGGTGACGTCATGAGTACATTGGGTATGATGTCATAAATAGAGACGTGTGATGTCATAAAGAGAGGAAGTGATGCAGATATAGTGTGTGTGATGTTCAAAAGAATGGGTAGGGAAACCCATAAACTGCATATGATATCATACATATATTGAATATGGTATGCATACATGTAATGTGTGTGATATCATAGAGAGAGTGGTTGTGATGATGAAATAGAGTGGGTGCAATGTCATACATACTGTGATTTAATGTCATAAATAGTGAATGTGATGTCGAGTCTGGAGCATGTGATGTCATACATATGCCAAGTGTGATGACACAGGTTTAGGATGAACTGTTATTTGTATAGAAGATGTGGTGTCATATACAGTTGAATGGACTTCACATATAGTGGGTGTGATGGCATGAATACAGTGCAAGTGATGTCATAAATACAGTGGTGTGGTATGAGAATGAGTGGATATGATGTCATAAAGAGCCCATATGATGGCATAGATGCATTGGGCACGAAGTAATATATAAGGTAGTTTTAATCTAACCTATACAGTGGGTTGGATGGCTCAGATCGATGCAATATCACAAGTACAGAAGATGTGATTTCGTATAGCTTTGATGTGACTTCATATACATTGGGGGTGACGTCATGAGTACATGGATGTGATGTCATAAATATAGTGGTGTGACGTGATAAAGAGGGGATGTGATGGCATATAGAGTACGTATGACATCATACACATAGAGAGTGTGATGTCATACGTATAGTGGTTTTGATGAAAGGATACAGTGGAGATCATGTCAGATAGAGTGTGTTTGATGTCAGATAGAGTGGTTGTGCTGTCATCCACACAGGGCTCCTGATGTCTCATTAGTGGATATAATGTCATAGACATAGTGAGTGTGATGTCACAGATAAATTGCCTGTGATTTCACATGCAGCGTGGATGTGATGTCATAAAGTGGATGAGACATCATGTAGAGTGGGTGTGACGTCATGATTAGAGTGGATGTGATGTCATACAGTGGACACAGTGTCCTACGAGTGGGTGTGATATCATCAATACACCTGATTTGATGTTTGAAACACTGAGGGGTGATGTCATAAAGAGGAGATATATGGTCATAGAGAGCATATGATGTCATACAGGTACTGGGTGTAATGGGCATTTATTGGGTGTGATATCATCTGTACAGTGGATGGAATGCCACTAATACAGTGGAAGCGATGTCAGATATAGTGTGTGTGATGTCCAAGAGAATGGGTAGGGAAACCCATATACTGCAGATGATGTCATACATATATTGGATATGATATGCATACATGCCATGTTTGTGATATCATCGAGAGTGTGGTAGGTGATGATGCAGTCGAGTGGGTGCCATGTCATTAATACTGTTATTTAATGGCATAAATAGTGAATGGGATGTCGATTCTAGTGCATGTGATGTCATACATATGCCTAGTGTGATGACACAGGTATTGGATATGCTGTTATTTGTATAGATGATGTGATGTCATATTCAGTTGATGGGACTTCACATATAGTGGGTGTGATGGGATGAATACAGTGAAAGTGATGTCATAAATTCTGTGGTGTGATATGAGAATGAGTGGATATGATGTCATAAAGAGCCCATATGACGGCATAGATACATTGGGCACGATGTCATACATAAGGTACTTGTCATCTAACGTGTTTAGTGGGTTTGATGGCCCATGTTGATGCAGTATCACAAGTCCAGAAGATGTGATTTCATATAGCTTTGATGTGACTTCATATACATTGGTGGTAACGTGATGCATACATTGGATGTGATGTCATGAGTACATTGGAAGTGATGTGATAAATATAGTGGTGTGACATCATAAAGAGTGGATGTGATGGCATATAGAGTACGTATGACATCATACACATAGAGGGTGTGATGTCATACATATAGTGGTTTTGATGAAAGGATACAGTGGAGGTCATGTCAGATAGAGTGGGTTTGATGTCAGATAGAGTGGTAGTGCTGTCATTCACACAGGGCTCCTGATGTCTCAGTAGTGGATATAATATCATTGACATAGTGTGTGTGATGTCACAGATAAATTGCCTGTGATTTCACATGCAGCGTGGATGTGATGTCATAAAGTGGATGAGACATCATATAGAGTGGGTGTGATGTCATGATTACAGTGGATGTGATGTCATACCGTGGCCATGGAGTCCTAAGAGTGGGAGTGAAATCATGAATGCACCTGTTTTGATGTTTGAAACACTGGGGTGTGATGTTATAAAGAGGGGATATGAGGTAATAGAGAGTACATGATGTAATACAGGTACTGGGTGTGATGGGCATAGAGTGGGTGTGATATCATCTGTACAGTGAGTGGATTGACACTGATACAGTGTAAGCGATGTCAGATATAGTGTGTGTGATGTCCAAGAGAATTTGTAGGGAAACCCATATACTGCATATGATGTCATACATATATTGGATATGATATGCATACATACAATGTGTGTGATATCATCGATAGAATGGTTGTGTTGATGCAGTCGAGTGGGTGCAATGTCATAAATACTGTGATTTAATGTCATAAATAGTGGATGTGATGTCGAGTGGCGAGACTGTGCCCTGAAGCTAGGCTGGGAGGTCTTGCGCCTGAGAAGCGACCTTCTCAGCCGTGGTGATTTAGGTGTGAAAATGCACAATCAGGGGCTGCCTTACTACCTGCAAGGAAGACAGCCTCCCCAGATGGCTCCAGCCCAGAATCAGCCCTGGGTGAGAAGTGCTGCCAGAAAAAACAAATTTCAGCGGTGCTTTGCAATTTATGCCTGCATCTTACAGGGGCCTCCCACAGCCCTACGGAACCACGACGAACCCTCCAAAGGGCTGTTCCTGCACGTTTGCACTGATGGAGAGTGCTGGAGAGACTGGGCCCTGAAGCTATGCTGGAAGGTCTGTCCCTTGTGCAGACCCACACTCAACTGTGGAGATTGAGGGCTGAAAACACACTCTCTGGGGCTGCCTTAGTACCTTCAATGAAGACAGCCTCCCCAGATGCCTGCCGCCTCACAATCTGCCCCCATCGTGAAGCTCTGGCTGAAAAGACAAATTTCATCGGATGCTGGCAACATAGGCCTTCATCCCACAGGTGCCTCCAACAGCCCCAGGGAACCACAAGGAACCCTCCACATGTCTGTTCCAGCACGTTTGCTCTGAGGGAGTGTGCTGGCGAGACTTGACCCTGAACCTAGGCCTGGAGGTCTTGCGCCTCAGAAGCGCCGTTCTCAGCTGTGGAGATTAAGGTGTGAAAACGCACAATCTGGGGCTGCCTTACTACCTGCTATGAAGACAGACTCCCCAGATGCCTGCGGGCCCAGACTCAGCCCTGGTCGTAAAGCACTGGCTGAAAAGACAAATATCAGCAGCCCCTGGCAACATAGGCCTCCGCCCCACAGGGGCCTCCCACAGCCCCAGGGAACTAAAAGAAACCACCAAAACGCTGTTCTAGCACGTTTGTGCTGATGGAGACTGCTGGCGAGACTGGGCCCTGAAGGCAGGCCTGGAGGTCTAGCGCCTGTGCAGCCCCGCACTCAGCCGTGGAGATTGAGGGCTAAAAACACACTCTCTGGGGCTGCCTTTCTATTGGCAAGGAAGACAGCCTCCCAGATGCCTGCGGCCTCACAATCTGGCCCCATTGTGAAGCGCTGGCTGAAAATACAAATTTCACAGGACCGTGGCAACATAGGCCTCCATCCCACAGGTGCCTCCCACAGCCCCAGGGAACCAGAAGGAACCATCCAAACGTCTGTTCCAGCACGTTTGCGCTAAGGGAGTGTGCTGGGGAGACTGGGCCCTGACGCTTGGCCTGGATGTCTGGCTCCTTTGCAGACCCACACTCAACCGTGGAGATTGAGGGCTGAAAATGCACTTTCTGGGGCTGCCTTACTGCCTGTAAGGAAGACAGACTCCCCAGATGACTGCAGCCCCACAATCAGCCCCGGTTGGCAAGCACTGGCTGAAAAGGCAAATTTCAGCGGCCCCTTGGCAACTTAGGTATCCATCCCAATGGGGCCTCCCACAACCTCAGGGAACCACAAGGAACCCACCAAACAGCTGTTCCAGCATGTTTGTGCTTAGGCAGTGTGCTGACGAGACTTGGTCCTGAACCTAGGCCTCGAGGTCTGGAGCCTGTTCAGTCCCGAACTCAGCCGTGGAGTTTGAGGCCTGAAAATGCACTTTCTCAGGCTTCCTTACTATCTGCAAGGAAGAGAGCCTCCCCAGATGCCTGCCGACCCTGACTCAGCCCTGGTTGGGAAGTGCTGGCTGAAAAGACAAATTTCAGTGGCCCCTGGCAACATAGGCCTTCGTCCCACAGGGCCCTCCCACAGCCCAAGGGAACCAAAGCAAACCTCCAAACCGCTGTCCCAGCATGCTTGTGCTGATGGAGAGTGCTTCCGAGACTCGGGCCTGAAGCTAGGCCTGGACGTCTGGCGCCGGAGAATCCCCACTCTCATCCGTGAAGATTGAGGCTTGAAAATGCACTCTATTGGGCTGCCTTACTTTCCTGCATGGTAGACAGCTTCCCAAGATGCCTGTGGGCACAGAATCAGACCCGATTGAGAAACGCTGGCTGAAAAGACAAATTTCAGCGGCCCCTTGCCAAATTAGGCCTCCATTCCACAGGAGCCTCCCACACCCCAGGGAAGCACAAGGAGCCCTCCAAACGGCTTTTCCAACGTGTTTGTGCTAAGGGAGAGTCCTGGGGAGACTGGGACCTTAAGCTATGCATGTAGGTCTGGCGCCTGTGCAAACCCGCACTCAGCTGTGGGAATTGAGGCCAGAAAACACACTCTCTGGGGCTGCCTTACTACCTTCAAGGAAGACAGCCTCCCTAGATGCCTCCGGAATCATAATCAGCCCCGATTGTGAATCTCTGGCTGAAAAGATAAATTTCCTCGGCCTCTGGCAACTTAGGCCTCCATTCCACAGGGGCCCCCCACAGCCCAAGGGAACCACAAGGAACCCGTCACATGGCTGTTCCAACACGTTTGCGCTGAGGGAGTGTGCTGGCGAGACTTGGCCCTGAATCTAGGCCTCGAGGTCTGGAGCCTGTGCAGTCCCAATCTCAGCCGTGGAGACTGAGGCCAGAAAATGCACTTCCTGGTGCTGCCTTACTACCTGCAAGGAAGAGAGCCTCCCCAGATGCCTGCGGGCCCAGAATCAGCCCCGGGTTAGAAGCGCTGCCAGAAAAAACAACTTTCAGCGGCCCTTTGCAATTTAGGCCTCCATCCCGTAGGGGCAGCCCACAGCCCCAGGGAGCCACAAGAAACCCTGCAAACGGCAGTTCCAGCACGTTTGCACTGAAGGAGAGTGCTGGCGAGACGGGGCCCTGAAGCTAGGCTTGGAGGTTTGGCCCCTGTGCAGCCCCGCATTGAACCGTGGAGATTGAGGGCTTAAAACACATTGTCTGGGGATGCCTTACTACCTGGAAGGAAGACAGCCTCCCCAGATGCCTTCGGCCTCACAATAAGCCCCGGTTGTGAAGCGCTGGCTGAAAAGACAAATTTCAGTGGCACATGGGAACTTAGGCCTCCATCCCACAGGGGTTGCCCACATCCCCAGCGAACCACAAGAAACCCTGAAAACAGCAGTTCCAGCACGTTTGCGCTGAGCGGTAGTCCTGGCGAGACTGGGCCCTGAATCTAGGCCTGGAGGTCTTGAACCTGAGAAGCCCCGCTCTCAGCCATGTAGATTGAGGGCTAAAAAACGCACTCTCTGAGGCTGCATAAATACCTGCAATGAAGACAGCCTCCCCAGATGCCTGCGGGCCCAGAATCAGCCCCGATTGAGAAGCGCTGGCTGAAAAGACAAATTTCAGCAGCCCCTGGCAAATTAGATCTCCAACCCACATGGGCTACCCACAGCCCCAGGGAACCATAAGGAACCCTCCAAATGGCTGTTTCACCACATTTGCGCTAAGCGAGAGTGCTGCTGAGACTGGGCCCTGAAGCTAGGACAGAATGTCTGGCGCCTGTGCATCCCCACCCTCAGCCGTGGAGATTGAGGGCTGAAAATGCACTCTCTGGGGCTGCCTTCATAACTGCAAGGAAGAGAGTCTCCCCAGATGCCTGCGGGCCCAGAATCAGCCCCGGGAGGGAAGAGCTGGATGAAAAGTCAAATTTCAGTGCCTCCTGTCAAATTCGGCCTCCATCCCACAGGGGCCTCCCACAGCCCCAGGGAACCACAAGGAACCCTCCAAATGGCTGTTCCAGCACGTTTGCGCTGAGGGAGAGTGCTGGCGAGACTGGGCCCAGAAGCTAGGCCTGGAGGGTTCGCGCCTGTTCAGCCCTGTACTCAGCCGTTGAGTTTGAGGCCTCAAAACGCACTTTCTGGGCTTTCTTACTACCTGCAAGTAAGACAGCCTCCCCAGATGCCTTCGAGAGGAGAATCAGCCATGGTCGAGAAGCGCTGGCTGAAAAGACCAATTTAATCAGCCCCTGACAACTTAGGCCTCCATTTCACAGCAGCCTCCCACACCCCAGGGAACCACAAGGAATCCTCAAATCGGCTGTTCCAACACGAATGCACTAAGGGAGAGGGCTGGGGAGCCTGGGACTTGAAGCTAGGCCTGGAGGTCTGGTGGCTGTGCAGCCCTGCACTCAGCCGAATGAATTGAGACCTGAAAACACACTCTCTTGGGCTGCCTTACTACCTGCAAGTAAGACAGCCTCCACAGATGACTTCCGCCCCAGAATAAGCCCCGGTTCAGAAGCTCTGGATGAAAAGACACATTTCAGCGGCCCCTGGCAACATAGGCATCCATCCCACAAGGGCCTCCCACAGCCCCAGGGAACCAAAAGCAGCCCTCCAAACGGCTGTTCCAGCAAGTTTGTGCTGATGGAGAATGCTGGCCAGACTGGGCCCTGAAGCTAGGACTGGAGGTAGGGCGCCTCAGAAGCCCCACTCTCATCCGCGGAGATTGAGGCCTGAAAACACACTCTCTGGGGCTGCCTTACTTCCTTCATGGTAGACAGCCTCCCCTGATGCCTGCGAACAGAGAATCAGCCATGGTCGGGAAGCGCTGGCTGAAAAGACCAATTTCATCAGCCCCTGACAACTTAGGCCTCCATTTCACAGGAGCCTCCCACACGCGAGGGAACCACAAGGAACCCTCCAAACGGCAGTTCCAACATGTTTGCGCTAAAGGAGAGGGCTGGGAATCCTGGGACCTGAAACTAGGCCTGGAGGTCTGGCGGCTGTGCAGCCCCGCACTCAGCCGTGTGGAATGAGACCTGAAAACACACTCTCTTGGGCTGCCTTACTACCTGCAAGTAAGTCCGCCTCTCGAGATGACTTCGCACAACAATCAGCCCCGGTTCAGAAGCGCTGGTTGAAAAGACACATTTTAGCGGCCCCTGGCAACATAGGCATCGATCACACAAGGGCCTCCCACAGCCCCAGGGAAGTACACGAACCCTCCAAATGGCTGTTCCAGCACATTTGCCCTGAGGGAGAGTGCTGGCGAGACTGGGCCCTGAAGCTAGGCCTGAAGGTCTGGGCCTTGTGCAGTCCCATACTCAACCATGGAGATTGAGGCCTGAAAATGCACTTTCTGGGGCTGCGTTACTACCTGCAAGGAAGAGAGCCTCCCCAGATGACTGTGGCCTCACATTCAGCCCCGATTGTGAAGCGCTGGCTGAAAAGACAAATTTCAGTGGACCCTGGCAATGTAGGCCTCTCTCCCACAGGGGCCTCACAAAGGCCCAGGGAACCACAAGGAACCCTGCAAACATCTGTTCCAGCACGTTTGTGCTGAGGGAGTGTGCTGGCGAGAGTTGGTCCTGAACCTAGGCCTGGAGGTCTGGAACCTGTGCAGTTCCGAACTCAGCCGTGGAGATTGAGGCCTGAAAACTCACTTTCTGGGGCTGCCTTACTACCTGCAAGGGAGAAAGTCTCCCCAGATGCCTGCGGGCGCAGACTCAGCCCTGATCGGGAAGCGCTGGCTGAAAAGACAAATTTCAGTGGCCCATGGCAACATAGGCCTTCATCCCACAGGCACCTCCCACAGCCCCAGGGAATCAAAAGCGGCCCTCCAAATGGCTGTTCCAGCAAGTTTGTGCTGATGGAGAGTGCTGGCCAGACTGGGCCCTGAAGCTAGACCTGGAGGTCTGGCGCCTGAGAAGCCCCACTCTCAT
>SRVM01010483.1:0-12979 GCA_007570785.1 Antilocapra americana
TGTCTTCTTTGGAGAAATGTCTGTTAAGTTCTCTGGCGCACTTCTTGATTGGGTCGTTCATTTTTCTAGAATGGAGCTGCAGAAGTTGCTTGTATATTTTTGAGATTAATTGTTTGTCCATTGCTTCATTGGCTATTATTTTCTCTCATGCTGAAGGCTGTCTTTTCACATTGTTTATAGTTTCCTTTGTTGTACAGAAGTTTTTAATTTTAATTAAGTCCCATTTGTTTATTTGTGCTTTTATTTCTGATATTCTGGGAGGTGGGTCATAGAGGATCCTGCTTTGGTTTATGTCAGAGAGTGTTTTGCCTATGTTATCCTCTAGGAGTTTTACAGTTTCTTGTCATATGCTTAGATCTTTGATCCATTTTAGTTTATCTTTGTGTATGGTGTTAGAAAGTGATCTAGTTTCATTCTTTTACAAGTGGCTGTCCAGTTTTCCCAGCACCACTTGATAAAGAGGTTGTCTTTTCTCCATTGTATATTCTTGCCTCCTTTGTCAAAGATAAGGTGTCCATAGATGTGTGGATTTATCTCTGGGCTTTCTATTTTGTTCCATTGATCTCCATTTCTGTCTTTGTGCCAGTACCATACTGTCTTACTGACTGTGGATTTGTAGTATAGCTTAAAGTCAGGTATATTGATTCCTCCAGTTCCATTCTTCTTTCTCAAGATTGCTTTGGCTATACGAGGTTTTTTTGTATTTCCATACAAATTGTGAAATTATTTGTTCTACTTCTCTGAAAAAGACCTCTGGTAGCTTGATAGGAATTGCATTGAATCTATAGCTTACTTTGGGTAGTATATTCATTTTCACTATATTGATTCTGCCAATCCATGAACACGGTATATTTCTCCATCTGTTTGTGTCCTCTTTGATTTCTTTCATCAGTGCTTTATAGTTTTCTATATACAAGTCTTTTGTTTCTTTAGGTAGAAATACTAAGTATTTATTCTTTTTGTTTCGATGGTGAATTGAATTGTTTCCTTAATTTCACTTTCTCCTTTCTCATTGTTAGTGTATAGGAATGCCAGGGATTTCTGTGTGTTGATTTTCTATCCTGAAAATTTACCATATACACTGATTAGCTGTAGCAATTTTCTGGTAGAATCTTTAGGGTTTTCTCTGTAGAGGATCATGTCATCTGCAAACAGAGAGAGTTTTAATTCTTCTTTTCCAATCTGGATCCTTTTTATTTCTTTATCAGCTCTGATTGCTGTGGCCAAGACTTCCAAAACTATGTTGCATAGTAGTGGTGAGAGTGGGCATTCTTGACTTGTTCCTGACTTCAGGGGAAATGCTTTCAGTTTTTCACCATTGAGGATAATGTTTGCTGCGGGTTTGTCATATATAGCTTTTATTATGTTGAGGAATGTTCCTTCTATTCCTGCTTTTTGGAGGGTTTTTATCATAAATGGATGTTGAGATTTGTCAAAGGCTCTCTCTGCATCTATTGAGATAATCATGTGATTTTTATTTTTCCATTTGTTAATGTGGTGTATTACATTGATTGATTTGCGAATATTGAAGAATCCTTGCATCCCTGGGATAAAGCCTACTTGATCATGATGTATGATCTTTTGAATGTGTTGTTGGATTCTATTTGCTAGAATTTTGTTAAGGATTTTTGCATCTCTGTTCATCAGTGATATTGACCTGTAGTTTTCTTTTTTTGTGGCATCTTTGTCGAGTTTTGGAATTAGGGTGATGGTGGCCTCGTAGAATGAGTTTGGAAGTTGAACTTCCTCTGCAATTTTATGGAAGAGTTTCAGTAGAATAGGTGTTAGCTCTTCTCTAAATTTCTGGTAGAATTCAGCTGTGAAGCCTTCTGGTCCTGGGCTTTTGTTTTTTGGAAGATTTCTGATTAGGGTTTCAATTACCGTGCTTGTGATGGGCCTGTTAAGATTATCTATCTCTTCCTGGTTTAGTTTTGGAAAGTTGTACTTTTCTAGGAACTTGTCCATTTCATCCAGGTTGTCCAGGTTATTTGCATATAGTTGCTGGTAATAGTCTCTTATGATCCTTTGTATTTCTGTGTTTTCCGCTGTGATCTCTCCGTTTTCATTTCTGATTCTGTTGATTTGGTTCTTCTCCCTTTGTTTCTTGATGAGTCTGGCTAATGGTTTGTCAATTTTATTTATCTTCTCAAAGAACCAGCTTTTGGCTTGGTTGATTTTTACTATGGTATCCTTTATTTCCTTTTCATTTACTTCTGCCCTTATCTTTATGATCTCGTTCCCTCTACTAGCCCTGGGCTTCTGCATTTCTTCCTTTTCTAGTTGCTTTAGGTGTAAAGTTAGGTTACTTATTTGACATTTTTCTTGTTTCCTGAGGTGAGCTTTTATTGCTATGGACTTTCCCATTAGCACTCCTTTTACAGTGTCCCATAGGTTTTGGGTTGCTGTGTTTTCATTTTCATCCATTTCTATGCATATTTTGATTTCTTTTTTTTTTATTTCTTCTGTGATTTGTTGGTTATTCAGCAGTGTGTTGTTGAGCCTCCATATGTTGGGATTTTTGAATGGTTTTCTCCTGTAATTGATATCTAATCTCACTGCATTGTGGTCAGAAAAGATGCTTGGGATGATTTTAATACTTTTGAATTTACCAAGGCTATATTTATGGCCCAGGATGTGATCTCTTCTGCAGAAGGTCCCGTGTGCTCTTGAGAAAAAGATGAAATTCATTGTTTTGGGGTGGAATGTCCTATAGATATCTATTAGGTCTAACTGCTCTATTGTATCATTTAAACTTTGAGTTTCCTTGTTAACTTTCTGGTTAGTTGATCTATCCATTGGTGTGAGTGGTGTATTAAAGTCTTTCACTATTATTGTGTTATTGTTAATTTCCCCTTTCCTGCTTGGTAGCATTAGCCTTACATATTGTGGTGCTCCTATGTTGAGTGCATAAATATTTATAATTGGTATTTTTTCTCCTTGGATTGATCCTTTGATCATTATGTAATGTCCATCTTTATCTCTTTTCACAGTCTTTATTTTAAAGTCTACTTTATCTGATATGTGTATTGCCACTCCTGCTTTCTTTTGTTTTTTATTTGCATGGAATATCTTTTTCAAGCCTTTAACTTTCAGTCTATATGTGTCCCTAGGTTTGAGGTGGGTCTCTTGTAGACAACATATATAGGGGTCTTATTTCCGTATCCAATTGGCAAAACTTTGTCTTTTGGTTGGGGCATTCAACCTGTTTACATTTAGGGTAATTATTGATAAGTATGATCCCATTGCCATTTGCTTTATTACTTTGGGTTCGACATTATATACCCTATCTGTGTTTCCTGTCTAGGAAAGATCCTTCAGCATTTGTTGGAGCACTCGTTTCATGTAATTGAATTCTCTCAGCTTTTGCTTGTCTGGAAAGCTTTTGATTTCTCCCTCAAATTTGTAGATTATCTTTTTTCATGACTAAGTATGTTCTGCCATTCCCTTCTAGCCTGAAGTGTTTCTATTGAGAGATCAGCTGTTATCCTTATGGGATTCCCCTTGTGAGTTATTTGTTGTTTTACCCTTGCTGCTTTTAATATTTGCTCTTTGAGTTTGATATTTGTTAATTTGAATAATATGTATCTTGGGGTGTTCCTCTTGGGGTTCATCCTATTTGGGACTCTCTGGGTTTCTTGGACTTGAGTGATTATTTCCTTTCCCAATTTAGGCAAGTTTTCAACTATTATCTCTTTTTTTTGTCTTCTTCTTCTGGGACTCCTATGATTAGAATATTGGTGTGTTTAACGTTGTCCCAGAGGTCTCTGAGGTTGTCCTCATTTCTTTGAATTCTTTTTTCATTTTTCCTCTCTGTTTCATTTATTTCTACCATTCTGTCTTCTATATCACTTTTCCTGTCTTCTCTCTCTTTATTCTACTGTTAGTTCCCTCCAGGGTGTTTTTGCTCTCATTCATTGCATTTTGACTCTTTTTCATTTCTTCTAAGTCCTTCCTTGTTAAAGCTTACCTGCATCTTCTCAATCCTTGCCTGCAGGTTATTGAGCTGTAACTCCAATTTATTTTCCAGATTTTGGATCATTTTCACTATCATTATTCAGAACTCTTTATCAGGTAGATTTCCTATCTCCTCCTCTTTTGTTTGGTCTGTAGGACATTTTTCCTGTTCCTTTACCTCCTGGGTATTTCTCTGCCTTTTCACCTTGTTTATCTTGCTGTGTTGTCCCTTTATTGTGGGGTTCCCTCACCGTGGGTGGGGTTGGATGTGTGGTTTGTCAAAGTTTCCTGGATGGGAAAGCTTGTGTGGTGTTCTGGTGTGTGGATCTGGGTTTCCTCACTCTAACGAGCAATGGAGTGTCCAGTAAAGAGTTTTGAGATATCGGTGGGCTTGGTGTGACCTTGGACAACCTGTGTATTGAAGCTCCAGGCTCTGTTCCTGTGTTGCTGGAGAATTTGCTTGGTATATCTTACTCTGGAGCTTGTTGGCCCTTAGGGGTTGCTTGGTTTCAGTTTAGGTATGGAGGAGTTTGATGAGCTTCTATCGATTAATTAACTCCTGCATCCAGGAGTTCTCTGGAATTCTCAGGATCTGGGCTTAGCCTTCTGTCTTCTAGCAGCCTTAGGACTCTTTCATCTATGCAGTAATGATGGTAGAACATCTCGTTTAGTGATGAGAAGTTTCTCCACAGTGAGGGACACCCAGCCAGGTCCACAGAGTTGCATGGCATGGACCAGAAGGAGAAGAGAGGAATCAGATGGTGAGAGAATGAAGTGGTCAGTGATCACTTTCCTGTGTGCTCTCCACAGCCTGAATCCCTCGGAGATGTTCACAGAGTTATACCGAAAGGAGAAGAGGGAGGAAGGAGACAGAAATGACCAGAGAGAGGAAAGAGGGAGTCAGATAGACAGATCCAGCCAGTGGTCAGTTATCTCAGTGTTCTTCACAACTCGTAACACTCAAACAGATTCCCAGAGTTGGGTGGAGAAGTTAAGGGGGAGGTGGGTGATAGAAGTGTCCTGGTGGGAAAGAAAAAAGAAGGAGAGTCAAGAATGGATAGAGAGCAGTCAAGCCAGTCTTCTCACTCCCAAGTAACAGTGGATACTGAAGCTTGGATTCCTAAAGATAGAAAGTTGATACCAAATAGTAATAAGCAAAGATTAAAAATCTAGAGTAAAGATTGGATTCTCAAAAATACTTTTACAAAAATAAGAAAGAAAGAAAAATAAAGAAGAATATAAAATAAGAAAAAAATCAATTAAAAATAAAAAAGGGAAAAGTGGAGATATAAAAGGAAAGAAAAGAAATAAAATGGAAAATAAAATAAGGGAGATCGAGGCGATTGTGGACTTTGTGGATAAGGGTAAGGGTGGGATGATATGGGAGAAGGGCATTGAAGCATGTTAATTGTCATGTGTCTAATCAATCGCCAGCCCAGGATTGATGCTCGGGACTGGTGCAGCGAGATTTCCCGGGGGGGAGGGAGGAGGGAGGGGGGACCCGGAGGGGAAGCATATGTAAACCCATGGTGATATCATGACAATGTATGGCAAAAACAATAATAAAAAAAAGGAAAATAAAAATAAAGGAAAAAAATATCGGGATTATAGAGACTTAAAAATTCTAAAAATAAAAATAAAAAATAGTATAAAACAGTTTTAAAAATTTAAAAGATGGTCCTAGTAAAATTATATCCAAGGCTTTCTCTGGTGCTGTTGCGTACAGTGAGGGGTCAGTTCATTTTCAGATAGTTCCTTGGTCTAGCTTGAACTTCTCATGGTCTATAGACTCCTTTATATGTAGTCTGTGCCTACTGCAGGGATTTAATCTGTTGCTCCTGTCTGTTCCAAAGCGGTTCCCTCTGCTTATTTTAGCATCTTCTGTTTGCTGGTCTCTTCAATGTCTATTCAGCACTCTGGGGTTTGTCCCCACTCCTGGCGGGTGTGCTTTCCCCACCCCCTCTTCTCAGGTTTCAGTTGCCCACCCAGTGTGGTTGGGGGCTGCGACTTCTCCCCTCCCCCAACCCAGCCACTCGGTTTTCTCAGCGTGCAGCTGGGCGCACCTTCTCAGGTTTATGAAGCACTGATCGCTGGCAGCGTCCATCCAGAGTCCCCAGAAGTCTTGGTTATCACATAATTCTGCCCGCGGTTTCACAGCGGAAACCTTGCTGGGGCTGCCTTATGCCTGATGCTCTCCTGCGGGGGCTGGGCCAGTCTGCAGCCCGCAGCCACCCAGCTCTGCCTGGCAGTCTCGCGCAGCGGACCGACTCCTCGCTGCCCTTTGTTCTGAGCACAGGCCTGGCGGGGGGGCTCTTCTGCGGGAAAGCTACCCAGCAGTCTATCTCCAGTTAGCCCCCTCAGTCTGCCCCTGGTGTTCAGTCCCAGTCCTCTCCCTAAGCGCGCGGTCCGCCCCTCCCTGAGCAGTCCACGCTGGCTAGTGGGGGATGGGGCGCCCAGGCCGCCACTCCTCTGGGAGTTAGAGACGCAATCTGGGGGCTTAATTATTTATCTGTTTTTACTCCTGGTTATTTTGCCCTCTGAGATTCGCCACAGATCCGCCAGGGAGAATGTTTCCTGGTGTTCGGAAACCTCTCTCTTTTTTGAGACTCCCTTCCAGGGACGGATCTCCGTCCCTAACTCTTTGCCTCTCTTTTTACTTTTTTTTTTTTGTCCTACCTCCTTTTGTTGGCAATGGGCTGCCTTTCCAGATGCCTCATGTCCTCTGCCAGCATTCAGATGTTGTTTTATGGAGTTTGCTCAGTTTTTAAATGTTCTTTTGGTGTATTTATTGTGGAGAGAGTAGTCTCCCTGTCCTATTCCTCTGCCATCCTAGTTCTCTCCTCCTGCCTCTTGAGAAATCTGTGTGCAAGTCAGGAAGCAACAGCTACAACTGGATAGGTAACAACATACTGGTTCCAAATATGGAAAAGTGTACATTGAGGCCGTATACTATTACCCTGCTTATTTAATTTATATGCAGAGTGCATCATGAGAAACGTTGGGCTGGATGAAGCACAAGCTATAATCAGAATTCCTGGGAGAATTATCAACAAACTCAAATATGCAGATGTCACCACCCTTATGGCAGAAACCTAAGAAGAACTAAAAAGCCTCCTGATGAAAGATAAAGGAGGAGAGTGGAAAAGTTGTCTTAAAGCTCAACATTCAGAAAACTAAGATCATGGCATCTGGCATGTACATGGCACCTGGTCCCATGTACAACCACACATGAGAAAAACCCTAAGACAACAGTAGCCATCCTAAAAAAGGAGAGAATTAAAAACCTTGCAGCAATGGGGGCTTTCCTCTCTATCTGTAGCCTTCGAACAATTGCTAATGGACATCTGATATTCACAAGGCCACTGGACTGACATAACACCTACCCTTGAACAGGTCAGGGTCACACATCAAAAAGAAACAATAATAAAAACAAAAACCAAACCAAACTGGGACACACTCATGAAGTAAACATCACCAGGAGTATACAACTCAACGTGCTTTCAGAAAACAACAACAACAACAACAAAAACCAAACATAAATATTGCAGAAAGCCCATGAATTGTGCTCAATAGAGTTTCTTATCAGAGATACAAAATCTAAACTGTCAAGAGACATCAACTCTGATCACTGGAAAAGGCCACCATGGGATATGGTCTAGACTAGAAATGGTAGATTAACATCAGTCAAGGGGATCCTTTTAGAGTAGTGGGGGAATATCAGTGGGAAGAGCCAGTATAAAAATCACTGTCCATGTGTCTTTATAGAAACAAAAGAGACAGAAAGTATGACATGGCCTCTCCACTCCAAGGACTCTTCAGAAATACACAGATTTGTAAACCACATACAAGTGAGCATGCATTGCAGCAGCATTCCCAGTGCCCAGAGAAAAATGTAAGGAAAATACACAGGACAGTGATGAATGGATCAAGGAATGGGATATGGGTTCACGATGGAATATGACTCAGACATTGAAACAAGGAAATAATGTCACTGTAAGAGGTACAGATAAGTGTGGCGATAATCAGAGTCAGTGAAGAAGGGCAGGTGAGAGCTGTGTCACAGAATTTATCTTTCACAGGGACAGTGTTGCAGGCTGTGAGTACCCCAACTGAGGTAAAATGGACACCCAGTGCTGGGAACTCCCTGATGCTTAGGAAAGGGGTTGTGAGTGACAAAGACTTGCATTGGAAGGCTGAAATTCATGAGTTCCCACAAATACCTGTCAAATTTATAATCCATGGGGACTGATTTAGCAAGAGTGAGGTACTTTGCACTTTCTGAGACCTGCTGAACGCCTGTGTATCCAAGTAAGGGAGCAAGAATCCATAAAGCCACAACAAAGGCAACTCTGTACATCAGCTTTGTCAAGCAAGAAATGTGAACTACAATAAAACCAGGAAGGGAGGAGACACAAACTTCAGGGGGCCTTCCTCTAGCTCATTCTACTCGCATTTACAACCGCAAATTGCTCACACCTCTAAAAACGTAGTAACAAGTAACCCAGAGAAATGCTGCCACGTTGTGGCCACTTTCGCTAACAGTAACCTTCAAATTAGTGATGGACACTGACTATGCATAAGGGAGCCGGGCTCTAAAGGACAGCCTTCCTTAAAAAATGCCCAGGGGTCGCACACTGTTGCACACAGTCAGGAAGGAAACATAGACAGGAAAATACAATTCAGTGCTTAGAAAGAAGCCTTTGGAAGTGTGCCTCTTTTGCTTTATTGTCAGTGATATGGAAAGTTAAACTGCAGCTCAATATCACCACCAAGAAACCTAAAAGGCCACTACCCAAAACTCTACAGACAAGAAAGAGTAGAGAAATATTAGACAAGGGAAGCTTTATATGCCAGTGGTGGGAGGTAAGCAGTCGGGGCTTTTATGAGCATAACTGTCAAAGTGTCTCAGAAACACACAAAGTGGCAGATGATGTCATGTGGCAGTTCCAGTCCCAGTGTATCTGAGAGACCCATAGATCATGGAAAACCCACACTCACACCCCTACACCCACAAACATGCACTGCAGCAGAATTCAGAATGACAAAGAGATTAAAGGAAACAGAATCATTGGGTGCAGCTGAAAAGAGAAAGAATGGGACAGAGATACACAATGAAATACAACTCTTACATTATGAAAGTGGAAAAGATTCCCTTTCCACCGATATGCAGAAATCTAGAGTGAATCATAGTATGTAAAGAAAATGGGATTAAACAGATATCCCATCATGTACCTTACAGAGGGGTACATAAGCATATTGAAATAGTAAGCATATTGAAGTCCAAGAGTACCCAAACAAAAGCAAAATGGGCTTACACGTCTGGAAAGCTAATCATGGCTAGCAAAGGGTATTCATGTGCAAGAAGCCAAAAAGTGAGGGCTGGAACAAACTTGGTCCCACAAATGCTTATGCAATTCATAATCCACATGGACCTCCTGCATCAAGAGACATGTCCTCAACATATTCTAAAAACAGCTGTGACAGTAACCACAGCAGAATACCTCCAGGTAGCTGTGGAAGGGACAGAGAAACTGTTTCCCTGTAGCAACTACAACGGTGTAAAGAGTCTTAAATAAGAAAATAAAAGTGTCACTTAAAGTAAAACCTGAAAGACTAAAGAGACAAAAGCTTTTGGTGACTTCCTGTGTCTCATTTTACTCTCATTGACAACCAGATCTGGAATAAGAGCCCAGGTTGCTTTTACCACAGGAACAGGAGGATGGAAAGAAGAAATGCTGCCCTCTTGTGGACATTTTCTCAAGCAACCAGAAAATTTAAAGCACCTTAAAATGCTTTCTGATGGACACAGTATTCACAAGGGTTCTGAGCTCTAACTGATTACCCACCCAGAACAAATTGTCAGGGCTCACGCAGGGGGAAAAAGGTAAACACAGGGGAAGCTAACAGGAAGAGGATATGAACAGGTAAACACAATTCTGTGCTTCTATTTAACAGCAGATGACAATGTTCACAAAGGGTGAATCCTAAGAGATACAGACAGCTAAGCTGGGAGGACAGTATCACCTCTGCCTGAGCATGATAAAAAGCCACTGATAAAGCTGGACATGGCATCAATGGTAGAGTAACATTAGAAAAGTGGACGCTTTATGGTACTGGTGTGATGGACGTGATAAGAGCCACTATGAGCATGACGAGAAAAGCGCACCCCCATGAGAGAAAAATAAATAAAGAGGTAGATACAGTATAATAAATCAAATCCTCTCCTGGAATATTTCAGAAATGGACAGATTTCAAATACCACACACCCCGAACCAGGTCCTGCCTCACCGTTAAGAACATCAAAGAGAAGAACATTAAGATATCATACCTGAACAGAGGAGTGGATAAAGAATTGGAATACAGGTCTAGAATGAATTTTGAATCAAGGATTGAAATATGAAGGTAGACTGCTTTCACAGGTAGAGATAAGTCCAGAGATCACCACACTGAGGGAAGGAGGTTCAATTAGAGATATATCATGGGATGAAACAGAGAGGTGGGATACAAAAATCCCCAGCAGTGAGCACCCACACAAAAGTGATGTGGACATCCAACCTGACAAGAAACATACGGGTAGCAGAGGTCCCTGGTGGATGGAAGGGATACATCTGGAACTTGGCGTTAATTTCTTTCCAAAGATACATATGAAATAGAGAATGCACATAAACCTATTGCAGCGAGAGTGGTAGACAAAACACCTTCTAATAATATGTAGGTGAAGGCAAGCACAGCTGAATACATCGAGTGGATTCAGTGTCTCGAAACAAGCGTCTGTACACATAAAACCAACTTGTCCTTGTCTTCAACTTAAAGAGAATAGGAACGTTTACTCCAAAAATCCAAGAGTGTGGCAACACCAGATTTGGTGGCATCCTCTGGCTCGCTCTATTCTAACATACAACATCTCTGACAAAAACTGACAAAAACTCTCAGGCGGTACAGGCCATCCTAAAAGAGGAGGGGATTAAAAAAGGCTTGCAGTGTGGAGGGTTTTTTTCTGTAACAGCAGCCTTAAAACTATAGCTGATGGACGTTTGATATTCACAAGGCCACTGGACTTGACATGACACATACCCTTGAACACGACAGGGGTCAGTCATCCAGGAAAAAAAAAAAGAAGTGAAAAAGAAAATCCAGGACAATCTCAGGGAGAAAACATCAATAGTTAAATACAGCTCAAAGTGCTGAAAATGCACACATACACACAGACACACACACAAACACAGCAGAAGCACTTACTATTGTCAAGACTGCTGGGTGATATCTACCTTTCACATATCGCTACCATTCACAAATCCTGTGAATGAAAAATATCAACTTAATTTGAATTTGCAGGGGAAAATGATTTAATTACTGATATTATTTTAGAATAGTGGAGTATGGAGATGGTAATAAAAACAGAATCAGGTGTGTTTTTGAGTCTATTAGTTGCCGACATCATATCTTGGGTTGTAATATGAGGTAGGTGCCCCAGGGGCAACTACTTTGTAAGCCATTTTAGCTTATGGCCCTGCCACACTGCACATGACGTTGCTCCCCAGCTAAGTTCCCACTTCTGCACTCATACACAGAAGAACCAAGTCCTTTTCATATTCTCTCATGAGAAGTATATTTTTGGGGGTATTTGGAACCAGCTCTTCCCCCTACTTTCTGGCTAACTGGATATTTTGATCCCATCTCTATCTCCACTAGACACATCTCCCTCCCTCTTCACACACTCATCTTTTCCCTGATCTCTCTGGACCCCACTATCTATCAGAGAGCTCAGGGACACAAATGATGTCATATCAGGTTTATTTTGTTTTATTTTCATTACTAATGTGTGCTATTGGTATAAGATTTAACACCTGTCAATGTTAATGTTAGATCTTGGCCAATAGGACTGTTGGCCAGTTTTTGTTGGTGAGACCCGAGGAGAGTTCTGAGCTCTCTAGGTGTGCACTGAAGTCATTGGCTGCCCACAATTCTAGCTGGGAAGGCAAGGGTCTCCATGATCCCAGGGCTCTCTCTTCGTTCATTCTGATTAAGCTCTCCATTCACCTTGGAACACTGGCTACAGAGCTTTGAGCCTCTGATTTTCTTCAGTTACTTTGAGGTGGGAGTTCTTTGGTCAGCTTTTCTTGAATGTTTTTATTCAAGCTCACAGTTAGCCTGGTCACCAGGAGAAAACAAGAGAGGGAGCACAGAACAGCATTGGTTTGGGAAGAGGGTGAAAATGGATAGGAACAATGGCTGCAGGACACGGGGTGTGAGCAGAGAAAAGGTATGTGCCAGGTAAGGACAGGGAATGGAGTCTTATGGGGGCAGAGTAAATGGGAAAGAGGAGCATGGGTGGGTTCAGCTCGCCATGACACTATTTTTGGACCTCAGTAGACAAGAAGTCTTCATCTTTTTCTCCTGGGTATCTGGAGTTGGCTGTTCTGTGACTGCTCTAGAGCCTTGTGGCTTCCCAGTCACCTTAGTCATTTTGAAGACTCCCAGTGGCCTGTAGCAGAGTCCATTAGACCACTATATATACCCTTCGCCAGGGAGCCACACCTTTATGCCTTATGAAGTTACTAAATCACTTTCCAAACAATAGTTGCCCAGGATGAGCCTTGATATCACAAAATCCCATCCTGACAACTCTAGGGAAGGATGAGGAGCAGGTCAACATTTTATCGGGAAAAATGATGCATTTATAATGTCCCCAAAGAGCACTGCAAACTCACCTGCCATGCTCATCTCTCTAAGTCAACTATGATGAGTCACACAACAGTGATAGTGTATCTCTTCCAAACCTTGAATCACAGCCACATTTATTCAGGGTTTCATTCTGTTCTCTCTCATCTTCCACCATTACCTAGTTTTTAAGATCTTGCCTAAGATCCCTCCATGATAATTAGGCTGTATTTCAGTGTCTGTGGAAATGAGAATCATTTCACGTTTCTTCTACAAGGTGGTCTTAAAGCACTTTGAACCATTTAATTATGGGCCACCTATGAGAATCCTTTTCCATCCTACCTCCTTTTCTGTGTTCACATAG
>ML661237.1:896-15497 GCA_007570785.1 Antilocapra americana
AGTAGAATTGATTCAAATGAATTTTTTTTTAATGCTGAGTAATATTATGAAAGTAGTAGGAAATCTATTTTTGCTTTCAGCTGAATGGTTTTCTGTTAATAGGCTATTGATTCAGTTAATATTTTTGCTTCATCTTCATATTTTAGCACAGTCATATTAATGATAAAATTTTATTTGTATTTTTTCCCTTTATCTTCTTAGGTGGCCTTGGAGGACTTGCAGGTCTGAGTAGCTTGGGTCTGAATACTACCAACTTCTCTGAACTACAGAGCCAGATGCAGCGGCAACTTATGTCCAATCCTGAAATGATGGTCCAGATTATGGAGAATCCCTTTGTCCAGAGCATGCTTTCAAATCCTGACCTGATGAGACAGTTAATTATGGCCAATCCACAAATGCAACAGTTGATACAGAGAAATCCAGAAATTAGTCATATGCTAAATAATCCAGATATTATGAGACAAACGTTGGAACTTGCTAGGAATCCAGCAATGATGCAGGAAATGATGAGAAACCAGGACCGAGCCTTGAGCAACCTGGAAAGCATACCAGGGGGATACAATGCTTTACGGCGCATGTACACAGATATTCAGGAACCCATGCTGAGTGCTGCACAAGAAGTTTGGTGGTAATCCATTTGCTTCGTTAGTGAGCAATACATCGTCAGGTGAAGGTAGTCAACCTTCCCGTACAGAAAATAGAGATCCATTACCCAATCCATGGGCTCCACAGGCTTCTCAGAGTTCATCAGCTTCCAGTGGCACCGCCAGTGCAGTGGGCAGCACTAGTGGCAGTGGTGCCAGTGGTGCTGCTGGGCAGAGTTCTACTGCGCCAAATCTGGGACCTGGAGTAGGAGGTATGCTCGTAACAGCTGATGCCTCTTCTCTTGTTATCCTGTGTGCTTTGTGTGTGCTCGAGAAACAACTTTTATGAACTACCTTTTCATGTTGTAAGACCCTTTTTTTCCCTTAAGGATGCTTTAAATATGTAATTAATGATTAGTATTAACTTATGTGTCTTGTAGCTCAAGAGGTAAGTTACTGAAGATTTCCAGAGGCAGTTTTGTGGTTTTGTCTTCTCATAAGATGGCTTGGGAGAAGTGGATTGTCTTCTCTTTTCGACAGCTTAGGGAAACTGAAGTGTAGGGGCAACACAGTTAGCCATGTACTTAATCAGTGGGGCACGTTTTCCTTGGCTTTAGTCCAGTTTTGTGTTCTTTTATAGGACTCATTGACACCAGGGCTAAACTTAGCTGCATCAGAGCACCTGCTGGCTTTGTTTTAAAAATTAGCTTTCTAAGTCTTAACCACAGAGCTGTGGATCAGAATCTATCACAGTGGAGTTTAATATAGGTGTGTGTAAAGATGCTAGAGATTCTGATGTGTGAGCAGGTTAGGAATTTACTTTCGGTCATTTTTCTGTAGACTAGATTCAATAAGTGACTATCCTTTTCAGTTATTCAGATATTTACATGCTAAGCATTAGGTCCAAAATCAGTAGCTAGAATGATTATTTTAGTCCTGATACTTAGCATTTAAATGAGAAGAAATGAAAGCATGAGGCCACTTCCCTCAAGTGAGAGTGATTAACTGGAAAAATAAGATGCTGTATAGGAATTTTTAAAAATTCTTTACTGAGAGGCAATAATCAGAATGGTCACAGAAGTACGTATTTTTTTTATAGAATACAGTGAGTATAATGAGGTTCTTGGATAAAATACAAAATGAAAGTTGCACAGTCATGTCCAGCTGTCTGTGATCCCATCAGCTGTAACTTGCCTGACTTTTCTCTTCATGGAATGCTCCAGTTAGGAATACTGGAATGTGTTGCCATTTCTTCCTCCAGGGGATCTTCCCAACCCAGGGATCAAACCTGGGTCCCCTGCATTGTAGACAGATTCTTTACCAACTGAGCCACTAGGTAGCCCTAGAATATAAAATATTTTCTAAAAATTAATGCCATTTTTAAAAATTGAGGTATTATTGACATAAAACATTAGCTTCAGGTGTAAAGTGAAATGATACAGTATTTGTATTGCAAAGTGATTGCTATGATAAATCTCAAGTCAGTTCAGTTCAGTCGCTCAGTTGGGTCTGACTTTTTGTGACCCCCATGGACTGCAGCATACCAGGCTTCCCTGTCCGTTACTAGTTTGGACAACCAGTTTGTCTTACAAACAGAATGGTCTTGTAACTTTTTACTCAGCTTTTTTATCTAATGGCTCGATATGTTATGTAAGATTTCATGTTAATATTTCCATCAAAGCAAAACAAGAAACAATAATGATGGTACCCTGATGGCCTAACATTGTTAGTATATTTTTATACTATTAGGACCTTTACTCAACTGTTTGAAGTTAAGCACACATATACCCGAAAGGTGAAATTCTTTACTCTTCTTTTGCCCTGTAAGCACTTACTCTGGAAACTGAGGATATTGTTGAGTAAGAATCAGCAAATTTTTCTTGCAAAGGGGTAATAATACTTGAGGCTTTGCCGGCCAAGAGCCAAAAGAACAAAATCAAGACTATTATATTAAGAAGGGAAGGGAATTCCCTGATGATCCCAGTGATTACAACTCCTTGCTTTCAATACATAGGGCATGAGTTTGATCCCTGGTCAGAAAACTAGGATCCCACAAGCCATGCAGCATGGCCAAAAAAAAAAAAAAAGAGAAAAAGAATATTATATTAGAAGGCCAATCTCCACAAGTTCTTTTATTGATGGAATTAAAAATATAATAATTGGATATAATATTATTTTTGTTGTTCAGCCACCCAGTCATGTCTGACTCTTTGCAACTCCATGGACTGCGGCACACCAAGCTTCCCTGTCCTTCACCAGCTCCTGGGGTTTGCTCAAACTCATGTCCATTGAATCGGTGATGGATTATATTGTTTTCAGTTCAGTTCAGTGGCTCAGTCGTGTCCGACTCTTTGCGACCCCATCAATCACAGCACGCCAGGCCTCCCTGTCCATCACCAACTCGTGGAGTCTACCCAAACCCACGTCCATCGAGTTGGTGATGCCATCCAGCCATCTCATCCTCTGTCGTCCCCTTCTCCTCCTGCCCCCAATCCTTCCCAGCATCAGGGTCTTTTCCAATGAGTCAACTCTTCGCATGAGGTGGCCAAAATATTGGAGTTTCGGTTTCAACATCAGTCCTTCCAATGAACACCCAGGACTGATCTCCTTTAGGATGGACTGGTTGGATCTCCTTGCAGTCCAAGGGACTCTCAAGAGTTCTGCAACACCACAGTTCAAAAGCATCAATTCTTCGGCGCTCAGGTTTCTTCACCATCCAGCTCTCACATCCATACATGACCACTGGAAAAACCAAAGCCTTGACGACGGACCTTTGTTGGCAAAGTAATGTCTCTGCTTTTCAGTATGCTATCTAGGTTGATCACAACCTTCCTTCCAAAAGTAAGCATCTTTTAATATCATGGCTGCAATCACCATCTGCAGTGATTTTGGAGCCCCCCAAAATAACGTAACAGTGTTTCCACTGTTTCCCCAACTGTTTCCTGAAGTGAAAGGACCAGATGCCATGATCTTAGTTTTCTGAATGTTGAGCTTTAAGCCAACTTTTTCACTCTCCTCTTTCACTTTCATCAAGAGGCTTTTTTGTTCCTCTTCACTTTCCGCCATAAGGGTGGTGTCATCTGCATATCTGAGGTTATTGATATTTTGCCCGGCAGTCTTGATTCCAGTGGATGAGATTTTGCTTAATTGAAGTTCATAGTGTTTCCTTCCATCAGTTGCAAATCATTTGTAAATGTTTGTCTATTAGTACTGATAAGTAATGAGATTTTACTTTTTTTCATTTCAGTTATGTATTGATTCCAAAAATATAACTATAGCATATTCGTTAGTTGGAAAGCATTTGTAGGATTCTGTTAGAGTCTTCTTGGCTTTTTAACATGTCATTGCAGATTAATCAATTCCAATTGAAGATTAGGTCACAGTGCCTCAGTTATACAGTTAAATGAATTTTAAGTATAGAAATTTCTTTGTACTTGCACTAAGGTCCAAAACATGCTGCTGGAACAATAATATGAGCTCAAAACTTTATTTACTGCAAATCTGTGAAAAGAGATCTTGTTTTTTGTCTTAACTTGACAGCACAAGAATGTATAAAGCAGCTTGACATTGTGAGTCAAACAGTTTCGCTTATCAGAATGCACTTCACAGTGTGGGTTTGCCATGTAAATATTGTTTTGTCTTCTAATTTAGGGAATTCATTGAGAAACATTACCGTGTTCTAGCAAAAGATAATTTCCAAAGTCATTTAGTGTTTGATAATGGTGACTTTGTGGTTCAGAAGAATTTCAGCCTTAGCTCTGAGCTTAAAAAAAACATTGTAATAGAATAGTTTCTTTTTAAAAACAGGCAAAAGTAGAAAACTGCTACTCTTAAGCCTTCGGACTGCCATGTGCTTGGGCAAGTCAGGATATTTCTGACAAAAGTTCATGAAATTGACTATAGCTAAGTCCACAAGAGTAAAATAAAATTTATTATTGATAACTTTTATCAGTTGAGTAATGTTAAAGTTCAAAATATTTTCCAGAGTACCTACTGATGAGTCAGTGGGTCAACTGTCATCTAAATACCTTATATTTGTATAAGCAGTATGTCTTTGTCCAACTAATCCTTTTAATACTTTACATGTGTTTTTATCATCATGAGATGTAGCACATCTTAGCAGATTCTACTTCAGGTTGTACCAAATGAATGTTCTCTTAACTTTGGAAATAGTTTTGCTTGTTGTTATTTCATGCAGACTATTTATAGAAGCTAATTTTAGTTACTTCCATCTTGACATTGTTGCCTCAAACAAGAACTGAGCAGTATCAGTAACATTTATCTATTTATTAGGAACCAAGGAATACTACTCAAAATAATCCGTGTTTTAATCAGTTAAGAGCTCAGTGTCCCTAACTTTTGAGAAATTGTTCTCCCTGAAAGATGAGTAGCCTCAAACAAGTTTATTTTCCTAGCACACATTTCCCTGAGTGCTGCAGTCAAGATTTAAATAATCATACCAATTAATCATAACTAGTATGCTGCTTTCCTTGCTTGGCTAACAAATAAACCATTTAGGAACCTAACTTTGGTTCCAGCTTTATTTTCATTTTTTATTTTTGTGAAGAAATTTGGCTATGATGAGATAATTGTATTTTATTTTTTAACTTATTTAGTCACTTTTGGCTGTGCTGGGTCTTTGTTGCTGTGCTTAGGCTTCCTCTAGTTGCGATGAGTGGGGGCTAGTCTCTAGTAGTGGTGCACTGGCTTTCATTGCAGTGGCGGCTTTTATTGCAGAGTATGGGCTTTAGGGTACATGATCTTCAGTTGTTGTGACATGTGGGCTCAGGAGTTGTGGTGCGGGGCTTAGTTGCTCTGCAGCATGTGGGGTCTTCCCAGATCAAGGATCAAACCAGTGTCCCCTGCATTGCAAGGGGACTCTTAACCATTGGACCGCCAGGGAAGCTCCAGTATTTTTCTGACTTGCTTTGCTGTGGTAGTGCTCTGTCTGACAATGTTGAAGTGTATTTTATTAGTATCATTGCATAGTAATATGTTTTGCCACATCATTTGATAAAATAATTCACCTTCTACTGTGCCTTAAAAGCACGCATGCATAGTCCCAGTTCTCCCCCTTTTCTTCTTCTTCCGACATAAATAGAATGCACTGGTAATGAGAATAGAAATAGCAGTATGCTACAGTGATTCATGGGGCATAAAGTATAACTGAGTCACTGATTTGTGGTTCACCCAACAGTTGTGGAGATTATGATAGTGCCACATGGAGTTTCTGTCCAAACTTCTCATCTGCTATAAACAGTAAATAAGGGAGTATGACTGTGTCTCAACAAGATGTTATTTATGGAACTTGAAGTTTGAATTTCATACAGTTTTCACGTTTCACAAAAGTAATTTTTGTGTGTGAAAATTTTTTTTTTTTTGCTACAGTAATTCAAGGGGCCTAAGGTATAACTGAGGCGCTGATTTGTTCATCCAACAGCTGTGTAGAGAATTCAGTGCCACATGGAGCCTCTGTTCAGACTTCTCGTCTGCTATAGATAATAAATAAGGGAGCATGACTGTATCCCAATAAAATGTTATTTATGGAACTTGAAGTTTGAATTCATACAGTTTTCATGTTTCACACAAAATTTTTTTTTTAACCATTTAAAAATGTAAAAACCATTTTTAGCTCATGGGCTGTATAAAAACAGGTCACATGCAGTATTTGCCTTGCAGACTAGGTTCATCTGCTGTCTTAGAATATCCTTGGTCTCTGGAATGTGGCAGGGGTGAGGGAGTAACGTAAATTGAAATAACGTGAGAATAGGAAAAATGAAAATCACTACAGAAAAACTGCAGAATTATAATAAACTAGAAAGTTAAGTGGGAAGAGTTAAATGCTTTGACCTTGTTAAACTGCACTGAATGGAATAAGAACAAGGGGAGTAAAAAAGTTTGAGAATATATTTGAGTTTGAGTATATCTAGTCGGCGAGTGAAATTGTGGATATATGCTGAACAGATTAATTTCCAAAGCATATTGAATTCACATAAATTCAGCTATAGCTCTCTACAGAAAAAAAGAATAACAGTAGCAAGTATCTACATTTTTTTTTTTTTTTTTATTGTTTTTGCCATACATTGTCATGATATCACCATGGGTTTACATATGCTTCCCCTCCGGGTCCCCCCTCCCTCCTCCCTCCCCAAGTATCTACATTTTGCAGATGGGGAAACTTAAGTATGAAGAAGGCCCCTTAATCTGGGATTGAATTCATTGAGTGCCAGGATTCAGTGAAAATGTCATGGAGGCCTGGGTGAGAAGGCTTCCTTCTTTTTTAGGTGGGAACATACTGAGTGCTGAATATGATTCTAGTTAAGCAATTCTGGAGGAAAAGTTGGCTCAGACATTTTTCACTTAATGAGATTTTTCAGTAGTAAATTTTGTGTTAAATTGACTTTTTAGAACCTAGCCTTTTCCATAAAATGTGATTTTCCTGTCAATGCAACTAGAATCTTTAAAGTCAATAAACCCTCCTTAATTGGTATATATGTTGAGTATGTAGTTTTAGAGATCTTAAGTTTTAAAAATTCTTTTAGTTCAGTTGATAACTAATAGGTATGTTTGTCTAAAATTGCCAAAATTGTTGTGTTTTAAAACTTTCTTTTGTTTATCTTTCTCTTGTTAAAATGTTTTCTTTTTAAAAAACTTCCAGCTAGTATGTTCAATACACCAGGAATGCAGAGCTTGTTGCAGCAAATAACTGAAAACCCACAACTTATGCAAAACATGTTGTCTGCCCCCTACATGAGAAGCATGATGCAGTCACTAAGTCAGAATCCTGACCTTGCTGCACAGGTGAGTTTATAATTGTGAGCACTGTATATCAAAATGACCTAACCAAATCATTGTGATTTTGGCGCATTTGTTTTATGTGTGCTGCCTCAACACACTAGAGAAGCAAATTGCATCTCCCAATTTTTTGGATAGTTTGTTTCTTTACAGTAAATTAATACTTCATAATATAATTAGAACAGCTTCATTTCCTGTGTTCACTGGCTAGAAAGAAGTTCAGGTTTACTTTATATCTACATATGTTCATGTAGGAGATGAATAGAAAAGTTACTGATTGCTCTCCTTTTTGAAGCCTATTCTTCAGAAACAGTATTCTTTATTGTAATGTAAATCTTAAAAGTGATTAAGAAGTGTTAATACATTTGAAAGACTTTCATTTATTAGATCACATAGATTCTGAGTATTAGTCATGTTCAAAATGGCAGTTATAGCCTGAAATTGTTCAGTATGGGCAGAGAGAGTTGTGGGAACAGTATCCTCATTCTTTCCTCTATAGATCTCCATCCAAAGTTAGTATACTGGTCCTTCATCAAGTAATTATTTTCTAATTTGTTTCAGAAGAGACCATAACTGAAAAAATGAATGAATCTCAACCCTAGCTGAATGTTTAGGATAACTTCGGAAATTTTAAGATTAAATAAACTTTTTTAGCCCCATTTTCATACAGTTTGATATAACTGTATTGGGATTTTTTTTTCCCCCCAAGTTCCCTAAGTGATTCTGATGTACCCGTAAGTGAAGAACCACTGGGCTTGAAAAACCTTAGTGAATATGAGCTAAACCTTGATCATCTATAATTTATATTTGCTGTTTATTAAAAATGGTTTCTGTGGAGTGTTGGGAATTTAAAATAGTTTCCTATAATAGTCTCTCTCTATTTCCAAAATTTTAAAAGCTCTTAAAGTTAAATCACTTTCTTCATTATATCAAATGAGATAGTTTTTACATTTCTAAAATCTGGAACCATGTTGATTCAAGTATATAGCAGATATATTTGAGTTAACAACCCTCAGTAATAACTTCTATTCTCTTAAAATTTGTAAAATTGGAAATAAAGATGTTTTTAGATAAATTTTTATATACCTTTAGTTTGTATATTGTAGGTATACTTTATGAAATATTGTTTTATTTGGAAAATCATATTTATTAGTATTAAATGCTTCAGCTTACAGTGATGATAGCACTTTAGTTTAAAATAAATGTGGAAAATATGTGTCAGAGTGATCCTATTTGTATGGTTTTCAATACATATTTGCCTATTTAATAATCATTAAATGTGCATCTTGCTTTAAAATTTTGACTCTAACAAGCACATTCCCAGCCATTTAAACTAACAATTTTACATTTATAAAGTGACTTGAGCACTTTTTATGTTGCTTTCTTTACTCTAAAGCAAAAGGTTGAAACAAAAGTAAGCTAGATGTGAATTGGCTGTTACAATATTGGTAGATAATTGTTAGAAACATTTACAGTGTACTGTGGTTACCAGTGTATTAAAGTTTGTAGTTTCTCTATTCTGATTTTCGTTTTTAGGTATTCAAAAAAGTCTGATTGTAAAAACTGTTTATACAGTCAGGTAAGTTAGGAGAAAAATCTTAATCAAATGTGATAACAATTTTCTGAGAAAGTATGAATCAAGATGACACATGTTTTCAAATAACATGAATCCTAAAAGATAAATGTGATAACTTTATTGACTGGAGCCATTAAAGAAGCAGATTTGTTGGTCTTAAGTAGATTTTGCTTTATTTACTGTGAACTTACTGGTCACTTCGAAATAAACGCTGTATATTCATAAAACTTGTCTGACTTCTTCCTATCTTATTTTGTTGAAATTGACTAAATCTACTTTGCAACAGTTGATAAACTGAGGGAGGGAGGGAGGAATTCTCTCTACTTGTAGCAATTAACATGTAATTACTTTCAAATATAGTTAATTATTAATACTTGAGGGCAGGGATCATCCCCCACACTGCTCCCCCACCAGACTTTGGATGGGAACTGGTAAATAGGCTATCAGTAAATCATGGTTAGTTGACTTTTTACTCTGTTTGGGGAAACTGATACAAAATTTGTCTTTTTTGAAGCTATGAGAATTTACTAGTTTCTGGTTATGCTATTGTGTATTGTAATCTTATTTGTAGGTATACAACACATTAATATTGGCCCTGACTGACTTTTTAACTCATTTAACTCATTAAACACCCATTTGAAGGTTAGGAGGCATGCCATTTTTTTCATCTCTGGTGGTAGTGAGGTGAAATCTAGAGGCTAATTTTTGTGTTCTCAAATGATTTACATCATTTAGGTCTTATTAAAGCATTTTAATACTTTATCCCCAGAGATCTATCGGTTCTAGTCCTAGGCTGATTTTCACCTGGCAGCTCCATTTCTCTGGCAAGTTGGTTGCTGTTCTGCGGTGTTACTTTTCTGGACCTAACATTAGCTCTTTTGCAGTAGGCAGGTAGATACAGTGGTTCCAGATCTGGATTTTCTCTGTGCTTGCCACTTGTGTGTTGAGGTGTCTGTGCAAGCCATGTATATAGTTCCATGCATTGATGCTTACATTTATTCTGTGAGTGTAGCAGAACACGTATCTTCATGAATTCCAGTTACTCCCATTTTTCTTTCAAGGGCAAATATTCACCTTTACTCAAGGAAAAGCCTAAGAAAATGATTGCTTTTATTTTTTAGGATATCGCATGACATTATCATAATCACCATTCTCATTGAGAGAGAAGATGCCTCGTTTTTGCTTTTTCTGGAGATCCCCCTTGTGGACAGTATCTTCCCTTTTTTATTCATGTTCTACCTTCCTCCCTGTTAAGTGCCAGGTTAGGCACTAGGGGGGAAGATAGAATATTAAACAAGGTACATTACTTGTTTCAGATATTTCCAGTTAAAATTGTTTGAACACTTGCCCCATAGATGATGCTGAATAATCCCCTATTTGCTGGAAATCCTCAGCTTCAAGAACAAATGAGACAACAGCTCCCAACTTTCCTTCAACAAGTGAGTAAGAAAAGATGCTAGCTGTCTTCGGTAATGATTTGCTTGAAAAAATTTGATGGTAAACATTTTCCTTGCTCTTTCTCTGGCTGATAGCAAAACGTAGAATAGAGTCTGCTGTCAATTTGCAGAGAATTCAGCTTGATTTTTAACTGAGCCCCATTTCATTGCTGACCTTTTGCTTCTGTTTTTAAAAATATAAATTCTGAGGAAGGGACCATTTTGTTTTTGCTTTTGAGGATTTTTAGGATTTTGAATGCTTTGTTAATATCATAAACCATTTCCTTTCACTTTACTAACTTTGAAGGGCTTCATTGTGTCATGTTATGCTTTATGGTTTAATCTTGAGTAACAGGAAGAGAGCTACCCTTTACGTGTTTGGTTTCTTTGTAATGTTTTAATTCCTCCAAATTAATAGAATGCCTGTTTTCCAAGGGGTAGATCTCATTCCTCAAACTTGGAATTAGCAAGATTAAAATTGTCAGTCTTGTCATATAAGGAAGTTATTTTAATTAAAAAGTACTTGAGATTGCCATGGTATGTTACTATTTAAAAAGAAAAGAGGAGTCAGTCTTGGTGTTTTGAAACTGGTAGTTCTAGGGAGGGCTTTTAAATATTATCCAAATGATCCTCTGACCTTTAAACCATTATCTAAGGTTAGTCAGTGTCCTTGGTTTATTGTAATGATGTAGGCCTATCTTTTTTGGTTAGTCAGGTGGTATATATTTGGAAGTAGTGAAGCTGAACCAACACATGTATTAACTTCAACTTTGGAACTATTGTCTTAGAGTGTAT
The DNA here is from genome assembly GCA_007570785.1 of Antilocapra americana. Lineage (NCBI taxonomy): Eukaryota > Metazoa > Chordata > Mammalia > Artiodactyla > Antilocapridae > Antilocapra > Antilocapra americana. The sequence continues at coordinate 12,083 of ML661237.1, forward strand.
CTGATTGGTAAAACTGTTCCATCAGCAACAGATTAACACTTGGTCAAGGAGGAATATCTGGCTTTCACCATATTACCATGTGATATAAACTGTGCATTTGGAGGTCGTCTCTTAGAAATAACGCTTTTTATCTGTTGGGAAACGAGGAACGACTATGGTTTCCAGAGGAGCACCTGATTGTCTTTCATTATGAAAAATGGTTTTCACGACGGACTTGGAGGAGGTCAAGTGATGATTCACACAAGACTGCTGTCAAAGGGGAGGTGCTTGTGTTTATGTTGGGAAAGAGATTATGGATTGCCAGTATCTAGGACTAAGGCTTTAGCTTTTCTCAGGAAGCATAGCAAAGAAAACATTGACATTTTACCATCACTAATTTTAACTCCCTTGTAACCACTGGCTTTCTTTCTTCCTTAGATGCAGAATCCTGATACGTTATCGGCAATGTCAAACCCTAGAGCAATGCAGGCCTTATTACAGATTCAGCAGGGTTTACAGACCTTAGCAACTGAAGCCCCCGGCCTCATCCCAGGGTTTACTCCTGGCCTGGGGGTATTAGGAAGTACTGGAGGCTCTTCAGGAACCAATGGCTCTACTTCTGCATCTAGCGAAAACCCAAGTCCCACAGCAGGAACCACTGAACCTGGACACCAGCAATTTATCCAACAAATGCTGCAGGCTCTTGCTGGAGTGAATCCTCAGCTACAGAATCCAGAAGTTAGATTTCAGCAGCAACTGGAACAGCTCAGTGCAATGGGATTTTTGAACCGTGAAGCAAACTTGCAAGCGCTAATAGCCACAGGAGGTGATATCAATGCGGCTATTGAAAGGTTACTGGGCTCTCAGCCATCATAGCAGCATTTCTGTATCTTGAAAAAAATGTAATTTATTTTTGATAATGGCTCTTAAATCTTTAAAATACCCGCTTTATTTCATTTTGACTCTCGGAATTCTGTGCTGTTATAAACAAACCCAATATATGATACATTTTAAGGTGGAGTGCAGTAAGATGTGTGGGTTTCACTGTGTTTGTTATTTGTTTTTCTGGAACAGTGGGAATCAATGCTTTTTCATTTAAGGTTACTGCATGCGTCAAACACTTCTGCATTTATTGTAATTTTTAAAAAACATATCACCTTTTATAGTTGGGTGAACAGATTTTTGTCCTGCATCTGTCCAGTTTATTTGCTTTTTAAACATTAGTCTCTGGTAGTAATTTATGTAGAATAAAAGCATTAAAAAGAAGCAAATCATTTGCGCTTTATAATTTGTGATACAACTTTGCTTATCGTGACTTTGGCATGTATTTTTGCAAACAAAAATGCTGTAAGATTTATACTACTGACAGTTTTTGCTTTATTTGTAATCCAATGTATGTATGCACATTTGGGACAGCATCTCTAGAAACATACTACAGTAGATCATCTGAGCAAGACATCTGTAATGGAAAAAATAAAGATAAGGAAATACTTCAAAGCAGAGTATTTCTTAATTGTGTAGAATCTTACAGCATCTTTGATAAACATCTCAGCAAAAGTACTGGTTAGTGAGGCTTGTTGAAAGTACAGTAGAAAAACTGATTCTGGTTGTCTCTTTAAGGACATATTAATGGTACAGACAAGATGATGTAACATTGTCTCAGCATTCACAGATTGACTGTAAATTACCTTAATCTCTGTGCAGACTGAAGGAGCACTGTAGTATAACCCCAAAGTGCATTTGCCTAGGACTTTGAGCTTCTCCCATAGGTAGTTTAACAGGCATTACAATTTGTAATTGAAATGTTGCTTTCACTGAAAGTGTCTTGATGTTTGAGTTATTTTTAATCACCATATAAAAATAGAACTATCTTCTGGGTTTATCAGTTTTCTCATGCACAGGCAATACACGAATTTAAAATGATTTGTGAGCCATTTGTTTCTGAAGTGTTTTGGTAGTTCTATTAAGAAATAGTTAAATATTGTGCTTTTCAGAGCCTGAGAGATGGGGAATTTTGGGGGGTGGGGTGGGGTTCTGTCCTGGATTGGGCCAGCCTAAATAATACTGGCAACCAAGATTCTGTTAGGATTTCTGTGCATATAGTGTAGTAAAGAAGTATCATTCAGGGGTGAAAACAAAGAGCCGTTTTAACAATGTTGAGTACATTTGGCTGTTCTACAGCTTTTTTCTTCCCTCCCCAAAGAAATTCTGTTTGCCTAACTCTCAAACTATTGGGGTGGTACATTCCTTTAGGACCAATTAAAACATAACTTTGGGGTCAGTAATATATTTGGCTGACTCTGGTTCAGTATTCTCTTAGGTCATTATATTCTCTCATGTACAGTTAAGGGAAATTAAAATGTTAAAGTAACTAAAAATAATTCAGACCAGTAAAATCAAGGTAAATACAAGTTGAATTCCATTACTTCTGTAAGTTGCTTGCTGTTAAAAAAGGTAAAGAGGCAGGTTGCCCACCATTTTGTGCACTGTTTTGACACTGTCCCCTGGAATAAAACAGGTACAAAGGTTAATTAAGATGGAGGCATAACTAAGAGGAAGTTGTTAAGGATGATATTTGTGTGTCTCTGCCCTCTCTGCCTTATGCCTCAGTATGGTATTAAAACTTTTGTACTAGCAATTGGTGGTATACAGTGTGGGGTAGTGTCATAACCAGTTTGACAATTTATTAATCACAAAATAACAATAAACATCTAGCTTTTTTAAAAAAAAAAGAAACAACTGAGTGACTGAATTGAAGGAAATCTGATAATGTCCAGACTTAATTAATAATACTCTTTCAGTGTTCACTCCCTAAGTTGAACAAATGTTCAATACTAATATACAGCGTTATTAAAGGGGATTGATTGTGGGGGATACAAAAATACTCTTCACAAGTATTCTCGAAATCTAAAACTTCTAAAGTAAAGTGTTTAAGAGACAAAAAAAAAAAAATGCCAAATACTGGGTGATGAGATCCTGAAGACTACAGAATTAAACACTGAATGGGGGTGGCCATGAGGAATGGTTGGGAGGGAATACTGGCTCCCTACCTTGTATACCACAAGAACTGAACTGCACAAGTGGAGGAAACATGGAAAGTCACACTGGGAAGGCTCTTTTTTGGTTCTTGAGGAAAACCAAACCAGAGCAGCTAGACTCCTCTGCAACCTGCCCCTCCCTCATGGATGTTATAAGGTGGTGCCTTGTGATGTCAAGCCATTTCAGCGCTTCCATTGGCTGGAGAAATATCTTGCTGACCAATCAAAGCTGAAAGCTGTGGCTCGTCATTGTTCCAGGAAGGTATCTATAGAGACGCTAGGCACCTTGGTGTAGGCCACTCTTGCTACAGCATGGCATCCGTAGTTGAGGAAGTGAAGGAGAAGGAGTCCCAGACTGAGAGAGAGAGAGTGCCAATTTGGAGGAACAAGCTTCCAGC
>SRVM01010503.1:0-23309 GCA_007570785.1 Antilocapra americana
GACTTCACTACAGGATCCGATATGTTCTCAGGATTCTCCCACTTTTGGTGATTTGCATATACAGTGTATTCTACTGGTTTGAGAATATTAAAATGTTGCCATATATTTTACTAAATAGAAATTACATCACATTTCATTTTCCCCATTTTTCTCAGACAATATTCCAAATTTGCACTCACTAAACTTCATTCCCTTCCTCAGTTCTATCAATTCAAAGATCCTGGGCATTTTACAGAGAGCAAAAAATTCAGGCTAAGCCTTTGAGATTTCACTCACAAAGTAGTCATCAAGGATGCATTCCATGTCTAAACGGAACTGCTCACTGACCAGACATGTTTACTCTTGTCAGTCCAGCAAAGTGACCCAGGCCCAGCCTGGCTGCCCTGGTCCTGAACTTCTCTCTTCCCAGTGGGCAGCAGAAAGCTGCTCCCTGCAGGGGGCTTGCTGTGATGGAACAGGCTGAGTCACTGCTTCTCAGTATTAACAAAACCACAGTCTCTCTTCTCGCGGTAGGGAGTGTGCCTGTTCCATGCCTTTTTCACCTTCTAATTCACTAGGGTAGGTGCTTCCTCTGTGATGGCTTAGAAAAATCCCTCCCTAAGTTTTATTGCTGTCAGGCTGGAGAGAATGGGTCGAGTGGGTGGAACAAAGCCCAGAATATCAGCAGGTTTTCAGATATAGTTGATTTCAGTCAAATGAAAAGGAAACTACTGAGACCAAGGGTCAGAAGCCCTTGAAATTCTTTTGAAATAAAATAGAAAATAGCCAAAAAGACAATGTTGGTAATCCATATGCTAGGCTTCTGTACCTGTGGTTCACACATGGATTCAATCTGTACATTCTGGGCTATTTATTTGTTTTTATATTCCTTTGTTTTATAATAGGAGATTGCAGAGCTACTATTGAAACTATATTTCATATACAGTGTGTACCAGTCAATCCCAAATTCCCAGTGTAAACTTCCTTTCCCTTTGCCTTTGTTCTGAGTGGAAAAAATTCCAGACACTTTCAAAAATGCAAAAATTGAAAATGCCACATACCAGGGAATGATTTATGTAGCATTTACTTTACACTGTATACGTTAGTTGTAAAGTTCTCTAGGGATGACAAAGTGTACAGGAGCATGCGTATTAGTTGTCTGCAAACACTACGGCATTATGTATAGAGGATCCTGTGCCCTGGGATTAAATATGGGAGAGGACCTGAAATCAATCCCCATATCCCAAGCAAGAACTGTGGGTCCACTTCATCAAAAAGACAAAAATGTCTGAGAAATCAGAAATCATTAGTGTATACTCACATTTCCAGCACATTTTCCAAGCCCTGCAAAGGAAAAAAAAAAGATCATGTTAATCATTAGAGTTCTGTCCTTTTCCATCTCCTTTCCTATTCCTGTTTCATAATATGACATGGTTTTATAATTCTCTTCTAAGAAACAGTCAGAAGCAATCTTCGTAACAGACCCTAACCTAAAGCATGATTGGATCCTCAGGTCTCATTAAGGAGGGAAAGGGGGCAGGAAGGGTCTGCACAACGCTGCAGCAACATCTAGGTTTCCAGCGTCACTCACTGCCCACTGCTGTCTTCAAGACTTGATCTCACCATTTATGGTAACAATTAAAGTAAATCAGACAATTGCATAAAAGGAACTATAGATTGCATTAAAATTGATGCCAGTTCTAAACATCTTCCCTGTATGACAGGAAGAACCTCAGTGTCTTCAGGAAGTATGGCAAGAGTTTAGAGGGATGTACACTGAGATTTACTCTGAGAAAATTAGCTTTCCCTGGTCACAGAATCTTGCTGATTGTGTCATCATCTGTCTGGATAAGTAACACTTCAGTGTCACTACAGCTCGTCTAGAAGTGTTTCTCTCTCTGAGGACAGACCCTCCTTTCTCACCTGGAGCAGCTCTGTGTCCGGCTTGTGGCACATCTCGGTCAGCTCTCTGTACATTTCTCTCAGACTTTCTCTGTACTGAGTCATTCTGAACACATTCTCCTTGAGTTCTTCACAAATCTCTTTGGCTTCTCGCTCCAGGGCCTCCAGATGCAGTCGCTCCTCCTCCCAGAGCAACAGAAGCATCCTCTGATATTCAAGCTTGATCATCACCTTCTTTAAGGCCACATAGTTCTGCAGAGATAGTGCATCCAAAGCATTACTTATGTTCACATTCAAAAGAAAGCTTCAAATATTATTTCCTTAGTGCCATCAAGGAAGTTCCTGACAAACTGCCATGTGCATCAAAGAGTCTTGAATATTTTCTGGTCCTTATCATCCATGCTTTCTCTGAATTCCTAATCTCTTTCCCTGTTTAAGTCAAGCCATCTGAGGGATGCCAGGCTGTCTCCCTAGGAGGATTCTTCAGAGTTCTTACTCTGAAAAATCAATTATTTCCTCTCCAACCTGAGTTTTGTTTTCCTCTTGTCCCTTTCTCTGATTTTTCTAAATATTCTTTCATGAAGTAAACCCATTTTGTATACATGTTTTTTTCCCCTGCGTGCTGAGTCTCTTCAGTCACGTCCGACTCTTTGTGATCTTGTGGACTGTAGCTCGCCAGGCCCCTCTATACATGGGATTCTCCAGGCAGGAATACTGGGGTGGGCGCCATTTCCTCCTCCAGGGAATCTTCCCAACCCTTCGTTGTGATCCCTGTCTGTTGTGGCTCCTGTACTACAGGCAGATTCTTACCCGGGAGCCATCATTTCCCTCTTGGTAGGACTCTCTTCCTCCCCTCTCCTTCACAGTCACACTTAGTGCAATGCATTTTATATCCCTTGTCTGCAAAGGCTTATTCCCATCTTCAAAATGTGGCCTTGGAATAAATTTCATGGCTTGGTCCTCCAATGTACTAGCATTCTTTGAACTACCATATTTGGCCCATTCTAATTGCAATTACTGATCAGTCATTTGAAACCACTCCCTAAGAGACCAGTAGCCTTTAACAGGAACTTACATTGACCTAAAAAACCTAAGTTAAAATTATATCAAAATTTCTACAAACAAATAGGAACATTTTTACTCTTACCTCAAAGGACTGAGTTGTGTTAGCTTCCTGATTCAGACTGATTTGTATTTCTTCTCTCATTTTCCATAAAGAGCTCATTCTCTTCAGGAGTTTCTCCTGCAAAATACCCATGGAATTTAGTGCCACAGAAAATAACACCATACATTTAATCCCCTTATTCATGAGCAAAGGTGGTTATTGGCTACATAGAAACCTTGGCTTAGCAGGCTGTCCTCTGACTTTTCCACATTAATTTAATGTGATGCCAAAATTTGAATATCAAGGAATAGAACTGTGTACTAGAGAACTGGGGGAACTTTACAGGTAATGAAATCCATTTCCAAGACACTGAGACTCAGACTCTAACAGCCCAAGTAGGAAAACCTCTGGCTCCTGTCTGAAGCCTGTGGCCCTGGGGCCACCCGCCCCAGGATGCTGCATTTCCACACGTGTGGACAGTTGGGCAACAGCACTGAGCGGACACATTACATGTGAGGGTCCACATTCAGAAACCCCACCTCCACTGCCTCCATCCCATCACCGTCACAGCATCCTCGTCTTCCTCTCTGACTGAGGAGCTTCTAGATCCCAAGCTGCTCTAGAGGCATCACCTACCCGGGACTCCTCAGCAGCCCTGTGGAGCGGACTGTGGCTGTGGGCTGCGTGCTCGGGGCGCTCAGAGCAGGGCCCACAGAGCAGGGTCTGGTCAGCCTCACAGAAGAGGGCTCTGGCTTCCTGGTGCATCACACAGATCTGCTCCTCAGAGCTGCGGTCGTGGTTGGCTCTGGTCTGTCTGGCAAGGGAAGCCAGCCTCTTGAGGACAATATTGGTTTTGAAGTCGGGCCTCTCTGCTCTTCCCCTGCACTCAGGGCAGCTCCTTGGAGTCTGGCCTTCTTCCCAGCAAAGGCTCAGACAGGGACGGCAGAAGCTGTGCCCACAGTCGATGGTGACGGGGTCCAGGAAGTAGTTCATGCAGATGGAGCAGGTGAGTTCACTCTGGAAGGCTTCCAGTGTGTCTGAATCCATGTTTCTGAAAATTAGAAAAGAAATAAGAGAGAGTAAGAGAAAAAGTCCTTCTTCCGCCCTCATCAGGAAAAATAAATCCTTTGGACAAAGTCCTGTCCTGAACTCTAATTTCCCTATTTGCTTACCTCACCAGAACAAACCTAGAAATGGTGACTATACACACCTTGGGTTTGAACTATTATACAAAAGATGAAATACAATAGAAGGGCCCTTAGCACCTTTTTTGTTTAAAATAAACCAGAATTTAAATCATACTAAAATTATTAATACATGGAGAAGTTTAAAATTAGTGTGTGTGTGTTCAGTCCTTTCTGACTCATTGCTACGTCATGGACTGTAGCCCACCAGGCTCATCTGCCCTTTGGATTTCCCAGGGGAGAATCCTGGAAAGGGTTGGCACATCCTTCTCTAAGAGCTCTTCCCAACTCAGCGGCTGAACCCATGTTTCCTGCATCTTCTGAATTGATCGGCAGATTGTTTACTACGGAACTACCTGGGAAGCCCCTTAAATATTAGAAAGGAGGGTAAGTGTTGGGATGACTCAGAGTTACACTATTAGTTGACTCTGACCCAAGCACACACAGAACCTCAGTCTGTCTCTCTCTGGATCTGCACGACTCCCTGACCGGAACCCACATAGGCCCACCCTTCATTTCTCTCCCCATGGCCTCAGTTCCTTCTGTCACCAAAGTGACAGGAGTGCTTTTCTAAAGACAAAGAAATTTCTTTACAAAGAATTTAAACTTTATACAATCAATGTTGGCTTTAATCTGATGTCTTAACCCTAAAGAATTCAGAGCTTGCTTCCAACTTAAATAACAAAACTGTTCCTTTCAAATCAAACAGAAGAAAAAAAAATGTCACTTCTAGTTCAGGAAAGCAAATTTTCCTGGATTCAGTTCATATCATCAGAGGGTGTCATATTTTGAACTGGTGAATGTTCAAGTATCACAATAATCAGGGAATAATAGTCAGCATGAATATAATCATTTGTAGACTAATAACATCAATGACCATGATAATACTGAAACAATAATAAGAGGACTTAATATGTGCTGCCTATTTAATTCAGCATTGAATTAAATCCTTTTCTATGGATTAACTACTTTAATCATCTCAACAATATTTACTAATTTTCTATTTTTACCCACATTTTATAAGGAGGTTACTTGATATAGTGTGGGTAAAATTAAGTTTCTTGTCTGCAAATCCCACGTGGAATCAATGCTTGAGGAAGTGCTCAATCATAGATAGTAGTGACAGAATGAATACAAGTTTTATTTGTAACTGAACATATCATAATTTCATTGCACCTAGATCAGAACTCACCTTTGGTTGTAGTTAATAAAATTTCCCACTCTTTTTCAGTAGATAACTCTCAGATTCAGCTCAGAATGTAGGTGCTCTGCTGCTAGTGGCAGAAACTTTCCAAAGTCTTCACAGCTCAGCCAACTCCAAACACCACAGCTCTGGGCTCCAAAGAAGGATGAGGTTGGTTCTTTCTGGATGCTTTATATTCTCCAATGACCACGCCCATTTCTTCCCAGTGATGGGATTATCAAATCCGTGTAAAGGTATAGGTGCACATGATTAGATTTTGCAGAGCTGGAAACACATCAGGATGCCAGTGATTGAAGTCAAACGTTTGAAACCTACTTGATCCAATTACCACAGTCCAATCTCTGATAAAAGTCTCACCATGAACTTACCTTTGTAATTCATGAAGTTTTTGTTTTGGAATAAACTATCCAAGTATGATTTCACATCTCCACTCAATGAACTATATTATAGTGTTAATAGCACCTACCCAGCTAGACCTATCACCCACTAGGTTTACTTGCCTTTCTGAATTCGCCTGCATTCATTGGGTGATATTTCTTCAGAAGGAGGAGTCCCTGACATTCTATTCTTCAACCCAGGTACTCAAGCTCCCCCCCCAAAACCACATACTGCTCTGGCCTAGATAGTCAGAAGTTGTTGTTTGGAAATAACTGAACTCCCCAGGACTGAATTTCATATCTTCATTTTACAAACTATATGATAGCCCTAATTGCAGCAACCAGTAATCTCACTAGTAACAAGTGAGAATACATGCATGTTAAGTCTCTGTAGTTGTGTCAGACTTCTTGTGACCCCACGGACCATAGCCCACCAGACTCTTCTGTCCGTGGGATTCTCTAGGCAAGAATACTAGAATGGATTGCCATGCCCTCCTCTAGGGGAGCTTCCCGACCAAGGGATTGAACCCTCAGCTCTTATGTGTCCTGTATCGGCAGGTTCTTTACCACTAGTGCCACTTGGGAAGCCCACAGTGGGGAAAGGGACTGTGATTTTTCTTCTAGGTATAGCAGTGACTTAGCTTGTTGCATCGCAGCAAGCCCGCTTGTTCTCTAAAATACAGCGATCTTTGCCTTACCTGACATGGAATAGGGGAAGGGAATGAAGTTCAATGAGTTGAAAATTGAAATAAAGTCTGAGAAACATAGGAAAGTTTAAATTGGATATAATTTGTATTTTGAAAACATAATATGGTAAGATTTTGAATTCCCAAAGGTGCCATTGTTGGTTTTTAATTTTCTCTGTATTATAACTGAATCTATTATTCATTGCACAAAGGATATTTATTATTTGTAAGGTCAGGAAGAATTGACAAAAAAGATTAAAATTGTCTTAGGCTGAATAAGTGTAAGGATCATATGTGGAATCTAAATATTAGATCAATATCAAGTAACTGAAAGGCAAGAGATATGTGAACATGGTTATCCGGAACATCCTTTTGGAAGTTTCCTGTATTCATTGATGAACTGCTATCAAATTTTTGGACTTTTGAAAATGTAACTGGTAGAGAAAACCCCCCAAAAATATCCACGTGATAGCAAAGTGTCATCTACATGCTCCGTGCTTTTAAGAAAGAGGACACAAGAAAAACTTTCTACTAAAAGATAAAAATAATGTTGGGGTGAGTCCTGAAATAAGTTTCAAGATTACATAGCCTGTGCGTGCTCAGTTGTGTTGACTCTGTGACTCCATGAGACTGTAGACTGCCGGGCTCCTCTGTCCATGGGATTTCCCAGGTAAGACTACTGGAGGAGGTTGCCATTTCCTTTTCCAGGGGATCTTCCTGACCCAGAGATCAAACCCGATCTCCTGTGTCAGCTGCACTGGCAGGCAAAGTATTTTTTTTGCCACTGAGCCTCCTGGGAAGTTCAAAAGTATCAAGAAGCTGACATTAAATCAGATTTCACAGTTTATAATATACCTCTCTGGCTTTTGTTTTACTTTCTCTACGTGATTGGAGGTGTTTCTATATGCTGTGGTGATACTAATAACTTTTGTTCTTCCTAGAAAAGTCAGTCTGAACTCTCTGAGGTTTGTGCTATGGCTTTCCTTGGAGAAGGGAAGCTGAAGTAACTCATTGGATAGAGAGACTTTCTCTCTGAGGATATGGAAATGCCATTAACTGACCTGATTTTTCTTTCTCCCTTGAATAACATTCTCAATCAGAAAATTACCATTCACAATGTGAGCCTTTCAGAGGATGATACAAGTGTGATGTTCTGAAATCACCATTGCCGAATTTTTCTTTTAAAAAGTAAACATTTAGCAAAAAATGTAAGTGTTGCTACAGAAAAATATTGAATCAAAAATAGCATATAAAGGCTTCAGCTCCAGAGTTTGAACTCCTATAAGCCAGAATTCCGAGGCTACCGCAACGGGAGGGAGAGCAGAAAGCAGTCCCCTGGCCTCTCTGACCTGCAGGGCTGGACAAGCAGCCCCAACCTCGACTCAGGGTCCAGGTTTCCAGCTGCAGATGGGCGTTTGGAGTCCTAGGGAGACCTTAGACCCTGTCCTTTTTCTGGCATCATCGCTGATGGAGCCACCCCCTTCCAGAGACCTGCCCTCCCCGAGAGCAGCGTGTCTTTCAGGAGAACCGGGTCTGCCGGGGTCTGAGCCCGGCCATCCTGGTGGTCAGGGGGCTCCGGCCCCGCCGCTGAGGGACCCGCCTGAGAGGCGCAGGGCTGGGGGCGCTCGGACACCAGCCCCGGGGGCCCCGGGAGGGACGCCAAGTCCGCAGGGCCGCGGGGCTCAGAGCCCGCGTTTCCAGGAAGGATCTGGGCTTCTGTCCGCCCAGGAGTCCGCAGGCCCAGCAGGGAGTCGGGAGGACGTGAGCAGCGCTGGGAGGACGGCCGTGTTCCCGGGTCTTGAACGGCTGCTCCAGCGACCCCCACATCTTCTGTCTGCAAGTGCCTGACGGGGCCCTGGAGTCCGGGCCGTCCTGAGGATACTGCCTCCGGATGGACGTGCCCGGGTGTCAGAAAGGAACTCAGATCTGCGGGCACCGTGGAGGGCCTAGGGAGCGTCACCGCTGCACACAGGGGTGCTGGACCACTGAGCCGGAGGGTCCGGGGGATTCCGGGCCGCGGTCATCGGGGCTCTCAGGAGCTCCGCTGGCGCCCGAACTCTGCAGGATCCCAGCATTGCACCTGCCCCCGCCGCCTCTTCCTGTGCGAGGCCCAAGGGTGGCTCTGTTCAGGGTGAACTCAGCGGAGAAGCGCCTGAGTCAGAAAAAGAAAGATAAATGTCGTGTGATATTGACCATACCTGGAATCTAAGATAACGGTACAACTGAGGTTATTTGCAAAAGAAAGACACAGATATAGAAAGCAAGCTTAAGGTACCAGGCATTAAGAAACAGGGTGGACGATGGGAGGATAAAGTGGAGATCTGGGTGATCATACACCCGTTCCTATGCATAAAACTGTAATAAATAAGGACCTACTGTGTAGCATGGGAAATACTACTCTATACTCTGTAATGACCTGTATGGGAAAAAATGTTAATAAAAACAGTGGATACATGTATTTATATAATTGATTCACTAGGCTGTACCGAGAAGCTAACACAACCCTGAAAATCAAGGATATTCCAGTGAAAATTTAAAATAAATAAATTTTCTCATCTAGCAACCTTCCCTGAGTGAAGTGTCATGACCCATCATTGAATAAATAGAAAAATGTTTTCAGGACTAGAATGCAAACACAGCATAATAAGGAAAACCTGAAGAGATAGTTGCCCAAACTTAACAGACAGTAACACATTTCTTTCACAAATTGTCTATTATTTTCTAGTCAATCTTGTATTGTACAAAACAGAGCCATAATCATTAAGTCCACAAGCTAGCATCAGTATTTCCACCTTGCATGCATATTGAATAGCAGAATGAGAGGGATGAGGTCGTATACAAGGAATGGGGAACAGGTATAGAGTCTTAGAGAAAAACCACCAACAGCTATTGTGTGTGGAGTTACAGACATAAAGAGAAAAAGCATAGTGTGTAACCTAAACAGAATAACAAAACAAAAATAAGCACATAAAAATTATTCTGAAGGAAAAATTTCATCCACACTGAATGAAAAAAATAAAATGTGACAGAGTTTTAGTTCACATGAGGTTGAGAATACCTATCAGAGACTAGAGGGCTGTCTCAGCACAGTCAGCAGTATTTGGGGCAGACTGTGTCCCGTGTTGACAAATGGAATCTGAAGGACTCTGCTTTCTGAAGAAGTGTCACAGAGTGAATGCAGGCAAATTCAGACAGACAAGTAAATCTAGTGGGTGATGAGCCTGGATGGGTCGATGAAATTAGGACTATTATATTGTTCATGAAATGAAGGTATGAAATTCATATTTGGGGAGTTCAATTATTTCCAAACAACAACTTCATGGATAACAAGTGCAAACTATGGTGTGACTTCACCAGAAAGAAATATGTAAAGACATATATGCTACACATACACACATATATATACACATTTTTGTGTGGGTATATATACATGCATACTTTTGTGTGTGTGTGTATGTATGTGTGTGTGTATATCCACATGAGAGGAACTTGTATCAGAGGAGTCTAGTGAGATCTGAAACCATGCTGGTCCCTTGTCTTTCTTCCTCTAACAATTCCACTGTCTCATTCAGTTTCCTGTCTGTGCCTTTCCTACCAACAACATAAGCAGGTTGTCTAGGAAGTTACAGCTCTTTAATGGGAAGATTTAAGAGACTTTCGTCTTACTTTCCAAGTTTCATTTCTCTTAATAGCTTCCCATTTTGACCACAGATTCTTAGAGAAAGGGAAGTTCGAATTAATCAGATATATTGGGGTTAAAAACTTATTGCCGTGGAAGGGTTGAGGACTTTTGAGGAAGTTTCTCAAATACTTGGTTTGGTGTGCACAGTGCATGTGTCCTGAGTCACGTCTGCCCTTCTGTGATCCTTTGGACTGTAGCCCACCAAGCTTCTCTGTCCGTTGAATTTTTCAGTCAAGAATACTGGAGTAGGTTGTCATTTCCTCCTCCAGGGGATCTTCCCAACCCAGGGATCAAACCCGTGTCTCATGTGTCCCCTGCATTACATTTTATGTGAATTCTTTACCACTGAGCCATCAGGAAAAAAAAACAAACCAAAAAACTAGATGACCTAGGGGCTTCCCTTATAGCTCAGTTGGTAAAGAATCCGGTTGCAATGCAGGAGATCCTGGTTCAATTCCTAACTCAGGAAGATCCGGTGGAGAAGGGATGGCTACCCACTCTAGTATTCTTGGGCTTCCCTGGAGGTTCAGCTGGTAAAGAGTCCGCCTACAATGTGGGATACCTGGGTTTGATCCCTGGGTTGGGAAGACCCCCTGGAGAAGGGAATGGCTACCCACTCCTGTATTGTGGCCTGGAGAACTCCCTGGGTGGCAAAAAGAGTTTCACAGGACTGAGTGACTTTTACTTTTATTTATTTATTTATTTATTTTGACATTTGTAGTTATTTATTATTTTTTTTTCTTTACAATATTGTGTGAGTTTTGCCATACATTGACATGAATCCGCTATAGCTATACATGCATTTCACATTCTGGACCCCCCTCCCACCTCCCTCCCGATTCCATCCCTCTGGGTCATCCCAGTGCACCAGCCCTGAGCACCCTGTATCATGCATCAAACCTGGGCTGCCAATTGATTTCACATATGATAAATTACATGTTTCAATGCCATTCTCCCATATCATCCCATCCTCGCCGTCTCCCATAGAGTCCAAAAGACTGTTCTATACATCTGCATCTCTTTTGCTGTCTTGCATATGGGGTTGTTGTTTTCATCTTTCTAAATTCCAAATATATATGTTAGTATGCTGTATTATTGTTTTTCCTTCTGGCTTACTTCACTATGTATAATAGGCTCCAGTTTCATCCATCTTATTAAAACTGATTCGAATGTATTCTTTTTAATGCCTGAGTAATATTCCATTGTGTATATGTATCACTGCTTTCTTATCCATTTGTCTGCTGATGGGCATCTGGGTTGCTTCCATGTCCTGGCTATTGTAAACAGTGTCGTGATGAACACCGGGGTACATGTGTCTCTTTCAATTCTGGTTTCCTAGGTGTGTATTCCCAGCAATGGGATTGCTGGGTCATATGGCAGTTCTATTTCCAGTTTTTTAAGGAATCTCCACACTGTTCTCCATAGTGGCTGTACTAGTTTGCATTCCCAGCAACAGTGCACGAGCATTCCCTTTTCTCCACATCCTCTCCAGCATTTATTGCTTGTAGACTTTTGGATGGCAGCCATTCTGACTGGTGTGAAATGGTACCTCATTGTGGTTTTGATTTGCATAAAACTTCTAGAGGAAAATATAGGCAAAACACTCACTGACGTAATCCAAAGCAGGATCCTCTATGACCCACCTCCCAGAATATTGGAAATAAAAGCAAAAATAAACAAATGGTACCTAATTAAAATTAAAAGTCTCTGCACAACAAAGGAAACTAAAAGCAAGGTGAAAAGGCAGCTTTCAGAATGGGAGAAAATAATAGCAAACAAAGCAACCGACAAACAATTAATCTCAAAAATATACAAGCAACTCCTGCAGCTCAATTCCAGAAAAATAAACGACCCAATCAAAAAGTGGGCCAAAGAACTAAACAGACATTTCTCTCGAGAAGACAACATCACTCATTATCAGAGAAATGCAAATCAAAACCACAATGAGGTACCATTTCACAGGAGTCAGAATGACTCGCTTTTAGATGACATAGAGGCAGGAGACAAGGAGAGGTCGCGGTCTTATACTGTTAGTAACTTTACACCTTGGAAACAAAGGGGAGTCCAGTAAAATCCTTTTTAAGAATAAAATTGTCTCTCATAGAAGAGCTTCCACCTAGATGCTTTCTGGAAAAAAATAACAGGCTAGGACTTTCTGGGAGTTCTGATTAGAAAAATATCAGTCTTGAACACAATCAGCAAATCTACAGAAGAAACTGGGAGATATTGTAAAAATTCTGAGATTATAAAGCATAGGGAAATCAGAGCTCTGTTTCTCTGATTACTTTTCATGGCACAGGAAAGTTGTGACCTGTGTATTGCTGCAAGTTCGCAGCAAGCGGCTGAGCCTGACCATCGCCCAGTGATGGCTCCTGAAATGAGCTCTGGGGTCACAGGCCCCCACATGGACAGCAAGGCTGACTCATTCCTGCAGTGAGGATTCCCGCAAAAGCTCCTCTTTTGGTGCCACAGGCTTCATCAGTGTTTGCTAATACACAGCAACCTGGAAAAGTTCATCAGAAGTTTTTCTCATATTCTATTAATCAGGCAGAATCATCAGGTGAATCTGCATCATTCTTAGAAACTCTTTCTAACTTTTCCTTTTGCCTGTCTGCTTCCACTGTCCTGACTCTCAGAAGCACTTGCCTCTGTTACCTGCAACCTGGGGAAAATCAGCCTACAAGCTTGAAAAAGTTTATGAATTTGAATCTTAAAAGCATTAGGAAGCAACCTAGATGCCCATCAACTGACGAATGGAAAAGAAAGCTGTGGTACATATACACAATGGAATATTACTCAGCATTTAAAAAAAATTCATTTGAATCAGTTCTACTCAGGTGGACGAAACTGAAGCCTATTATCCAGAGTGAAGTAAGCCAGAAGGAAAAACAACAATACAGTATACTAATGCATATATATGGAATTTAGAAAGATGGTAACGAGAACCAAGCATGCGAGACAGCAAAAGGAATGCAGATGTATAGAACAGACTAGTGGACTCTGTGGATGAGGGTAAGGGTGGGATGATATGGGAGAATGGCATTGAAACATGTTAATTATCATATGTGAAATCAATCGCCAGCCCAGGATTGATGCTCGGGGCGGGTGCAAGGAGATTTCCTGGGGGGAGGGAGGAAGGAGGGAGCAGGGAGGGGGGTTCTGGAGGAGGAGCATATGTAAACCCATGGCGATATCATGTCATTGTATGGCAAAACTAATAAAAATAAATAAATAAATAAATAAAATATAGAGAAGAATAAAAAAAAAGAAAGCATTAGGTGGCAAATATTTAGCAGTTTATGCCTTGATGCCTTCAAACCATACCACTGAAACAAACAAGGTCAGCAGGAAAAAGGAGCTCAGAATAACTTCAGATTCAGAGACACAGGATATCATATTCACTATGATGAATATTGGAGTGCATATCTGTTTTCCATGTAGTCTGTTTGATTTTTATCTAATAAAGACCCAGAAGTGAAATTGAGGGAAAATATGCTAATTTAGGATCATGTGGTAGGAAGGTACTATTCATTAAAACTTTCAAGAATTTTGTTTTTATTTTCATTACTTTAGGAGGTGGGTCAAAAAGTATATCACTACGATTTACATCAAAGGATGTTCTGCTTGTTTTCCTGTAGAATTTTATAGAGTATGATCTTCCATTTAGGTCTGTAATCCATTTTGAGTTTTGGTTTATTGTTAGGACATGCTCTGATTTCATTCTTTTACAGCTAGCTGTCCAGTTTTCCCAGCACCACTTACTGAAGAGGCTGTCAGCTCCACTATATATGGTTGCCTTTAACAGTAAGGTTACCGCGGGTGTGCGGGTTTCCTCTGCGATTTCTCTCCTGTCTCCCTGACCTGCGTTTCTGTCTCTGTCAGTATCCTGCCCTGGTCACTAGTGTAGTCCGAGGTCAGGGAGCCTGACGCCTCCAGCTGACTCAGCTTTGAAAGCCTGTGATGACCTGCGGTGTCCAGGGGAGCCCTCTGGTCCCTGCGGCCTCAGGGGGCCCAGGAGAGGCCGAGGTGACCCTGGGCTCCGGGTGGCTCCACCGAGGGCTGCGGGTAAGGACCGTCCGGCCAGGCGGCCCGCAGAGGGCGCGGAGGAGCCGCTGCAGCGCCTGGGGGGAGCGGGCCGGGCGGGACCTGGACCCTGGGCCGGACAGCACCGGAGCTCAGACTCAGCGCCCTTCCCGGAGGCGGACGTGGGCACAGGTCTCTGATCCCAGCCGCCCACGGCAACCGAGGCGTGATGGGGAGGAATTTACAGGGATGCAGTTATAGGGGCGGGGGACGCCGAAGGCCTCGCTTGCTTCTCACTTCCCTCCATCAGCTTTCCCTGGTGATCCGGGGCTCCCCCTCCCAGAAGCCGAGGCTGAGGAAAGGGGCTGAGGCCTCATCCTGTCCGCTGCTCGGCGGGACACAGGGAGCCCACACTGAAGAGGAATCGCCCCCTTGGTGCTTGGTCTCACCTGCCGCCTGGCTGCCTTCGGTATCTCGTGGTTCACTTGCTTTGTTTCCGGGCTGCTTGAGGAGTGGGATGCTTCAGTGCTGGTTACAGCAGAAGACAAAACTACGTTACTTTAAAAATGTATTGGTAGATTATGTTTTTATATACGACCTGCTACCTCTATTAACTTACTCAAACACATGTACTTTAGACGGATAGATGTGTGCTCCTTGGGTAGAATTTATCTGTACAGACGGTAGATACACATGTTCTTCCAATAGGTTAACTAAATGGGACGGCCAATATGAGGCTGTGAGCTTTAAACAGAAAAAATATGAGATGTGCCAAGTCTATCTGAAAAAATGATCTCATTCAGTCAGTAACGTTAAACATAAATCTGTGAATTAATGACTTTCAAACTTAGACATGATGAAGGAAGATGATGTTGGAGATGCATATCAGGGAGATGAAAATTCCAAATCTGCCAGTGAGAAAAACTTGTGTTGCTACTTTAACCCATTAAGCTGGGGAAATATAAATGATATGCTTTGACCTCCAGCTATGTTAGAAATCAAACAAACAGACAAGACAGAATAATAATTGCACAATATGTCCAGAGTGATTATATTTACTTCAAGAAAACAAATTTATGTACTTATATTACATGAAAAAATAGATTTCATAAAAGAACATGAAGTTACAGAAAGTCAAGTGAGAACTAAATTAACAATCTCTATTATTCTAATTCCTGACCCCTGGGGTCAGAGTTTTGACCTCTCCCTCATCAGTGGTGTCCAGAGCAAAGGAAAGGTTTGAGAGAAAAAGCGAAGGAGCAGGAGAGGAAACTGCAAATGGGGGAACTCTAGGACACACAGGCAAACGCAGAGCACCACCATCATAAACCAGGGTCACCCCACTGGGCACAGAGGCCTCTGACAGGTTGAGGTGATAGCGGGGAGGGGGTAAGGGCCTGCACTGGCTGTTCACTTTGATACCAAGGAGCAGAGAAATTCCCTCCGGGTCAAGGACCATGTCATTCTCCGAGGATCAAGAGTCATTACAAAATCCCATAGCCCAGTTGCAACAGCCCGTCACGTTCACTTCCCAATAATATTGACCTGAAGTAAAGGACTCAGCTCCCCAGGCCAGAAAATAGTTAGATCTTGGTGGAGTGTTGTCGACCCCTGAATGATCAGGACCAAGCCAGCAGACGCCTCAGATCTTCAGACAAAGGGACATGGTAGTGACTCACCATCTGAGGCATGTACAGAGAGTGTGTGTGTGTGTGTGTGTGTGTGTGTGTGTGTGTGTGTGTGTGTATGAGGGTGGGTTTGGGTGCACGTGTGTGCACACACACGGGTTCAGTAACGTCTGACTCTTTGACACCCCAATGACTCTAGCCCACCAGGCACCCCGTCCATGGAATTTTCCAGGCGAGAATACTAAAGCTGGTTGCTGTTTCCTTTTCTGGGGGATCTTCCTGATCAAGGGTTGAACTTGCATCTTTTGTGTTTCTTGCCTTGGCAGGAGAATTTTTTACCTCTGTGCCACCTGGGAAGCCCCATATAATAATATTACATGATAGATATTTCAAATCTCAAGCCAATGAAATTTTTATTGGTTATGACTCTGAAAATCAATTTCCTGTCTCTTGCTGACATTATTCATTAGTATTTTTCATGTAATATGTTAGGTAGATTTTGGAAAACTTTAATAACCATAGAGTAATATTTAAGAGTTTTAACTCTTTCACTCATGTCTTTGCTTACTCATTCACATTATATATATTGTGTGCCACATTCTAAGTGCTGAACTGGATAGCGGGAATAGAGAATAAATAAGGCCAAGACCGTTTTTGCTCTCTCAGAATTTGCAGTACCCTAGTAAAATGCACTGTAGATATTTAAAGAAATTTTGTTGACTATTATGATGAAATGGTATCTAACCAGAGAGTATGTTTTAATAAAAAGTAAACTGGTCTGGACAGTCAGGAAAAACTTTCTGGAAAAGCTGTTGATGAGCTATGATATGGTGAATGACTAGGGTTGAAAGTAAATGTTTGACAAAGAGAAAGGGTTTCACAGTGTCTGTCAACTACTTGAATCCACACAAGTAGGTCACACTTGAAGAAAAACGGAGGCATTTCTTTAGTTTACTATGAGGTATATACCACTTCATTCTTCTTCTCCAATACGATTCAACTATGCAAGGAGGACACATTTCTTTAAGTGTACATGAAACTTACAGCATGGAATTATTATTCTAATAAAAGTATTATAGGTAAACCAAATATCCTCTGATTATATTCAAGAAATGCTCCACAAAAGTTTTATTAATAGAAAATTTAATTAACAAAGTTATACTTTCAACCTGGTTATGCTACTTTATAAACACACAATCATAATGTTCCATTAAATCATAGTGAGATCAGAGACAGTCAGGTATCATCCTGTAGCCTGACACAATGTTTCAGGGCTGTATTTTCCTCAGGCAAGAAGGTCATCAAATAAACTGTCACAGAACTTGACAATTCATGGAGATCTAAGGCAACCGAAAGCTCCAGATGGGAGGAGAGGGAGGAAGGAAGGAAGCTATATATGACGGATCCTCTGGAAACACTAGAAGCTCACAGCTCCGTTGTCATAATCTGGAAACACTCCAATCCTACCCAGAGGCCTTTTCACATACTGAACAATGGGTAGGAAGCTGGGGTGAAGAAATTAACGATTGTTCACCTTCACTGATAATAGAAGAAATGCTTCTTCAGAATCAATACCAATAGTGGTATCACTTCTCAAGCTGTTTGTACAGACTCCCACAGACCAGTCGGAGAAGTGGCTCACATCCGCCTTTCAGTACTGCCTCCCGGAAGTGGAAGGCCTGAGCGCCCCACACCACGAGAGTCTCTCCACCCTGGGCTGTCTGCACATGCATGGCCGTCGTCTCAGAAAGGCTTATATTGTGAGTGGACATTGTCTGAGCCAGAACGTTATCCACTGCAGAAAGAGCAAACATCAGATCAGCGTGTGGAATCGCCATGTCCTGAGAGGTAGAGGCTCTCTGCACAATGAGTCTTTTCACTTTTTTCCTCCAAGAAAAGAGGAAATGAATACAAAGGAGAGTTAAACTAGTGTTTCTATGAAGAACAACAGCAGTTATTTTGTCTATAGCATAAGAAACTCCTCAAATCATGTAGAAAAAGTAAAGAAAAAATACAGATATATCATGAATTCTTTGAAATCTGGCAATGTCAAAATCTTGACAGCTTACTTCATGAACACATAAAAGTTAATCTTTTCATTACTTTAGAAAATGTATTTGTGTCATTTGTCTTTAATATTATTTAATATATAAACAGCACTTTACTATTACATGGGTATTTTGGGGACTATAGTCTCTACCTCTTAAGTTTTCAAAGTGAAAATACTTGAGAGAAATTCATCCATGTCTTGTTTGGGAGCTTTTGAGTGGCTGTTCTGGCAAACCGTGTTCACATACCCCTTGCCTTTCTGTTGTTTTGATATTATCTAGCAGCATTACATTTATTCTGCCTAAGACAATTTTCATCTATTTTCTCAAAAGTTAGGAATTAAAAAAATAACAAAATTTGTGTACAATGTGTAACAAATGCAACAGTAATAGAGAACAAATTAAAACCAAGCAATGCCTTATTTAAACTTTCAGAAATGAAATAAACTGAATAAACTTACATGATGGACTACTAAACTGACAACTAAAGCTTCTGTTTAGAACCAACTAACCAACTAATCTCTTCTCGTTGTCCTTATTTCACATGTAACTAAAAATATGTGCCAAGGCCACATGCCATTTGGCATAAAATTATAAATATTCTCTTATTTTCTGCTTACTACATGTGATTGCCTATTCTGAAAATGACTAGAATATGTACTCTATTTCTCAATAAATACATCATTTTAGTAAACATTTCTAATTTCAATGATAATAATTGAAATGTTAGTATCTTAAATCACCTTATGTGAACTTGACTGACGTAAGCCTTTTAATCTTTAATTTTATCATCTTTAGTGTATGAAGTCATTTTTTTTCCCTGGTGATCATTGTTTTCATTAGATGTATTATTCTCAAAATATTAATAAATAACAGCTTATACACACACAAAACATATATTAGCCCAAATTACCACTTTAAAATATCTTCATTTCTTTAGAGGGAGGAAATACAGTTTTTTAAACAAGCAGTTCTGGGAGAACACATAGCTCCAAGTGAAAATATGAAATAGAACATTCTTTTACTGTTCAGTCACTAAGTCACATTCAATGCCTTGCAACCCCCCAAAACTGTAGCTCATCAGGCTCCACTGTCCCCCACTGTCTCCCAGAGTTTGCTCCAATTCATATCCATTGAGTCGGTGATACTATCTAACCAACTCTTCTGCTGCCCCCTTCTCCTTTTGCCTTCAATCTTTCCCAACATCAAGGTCTTTTCCAGTGAGTTGGCTCTTTGCATTAGGTGGCCAAAGTATTGGAGCTTCATCTTCAGCAAGAGTCCTTCCAATAAATATTCAGGGTTAATTTCCTTTAGGATTGACTGCTTTGATACACATAAATAAATTCAAAATGGGTGAAAAACCTAAATGTGAGACTATATAGTATAAAACTCTTAGATGAAAACATAGACAGAACACTGTTTACCATAAATCACAGCAAGATTTTTTTCTGAGCCTTCTCCTAGAGAAAAGGAAATTTTTAAAAAATAAGGAAATGGAATCTAATTAAACTCAAAAGCTTCTCCATAACAAAGGAAATTGTAAAAAAAAAAAAAACCAGAAAGAAAACCCACAGAAAGGGAGAAAAAACTTGTAAAAGATGAGACCAACAGGAGATTTGTCTTCAAAAATTTATAAAGAGCTCATGTGGCTCAGTATAAAAAAAATAAAAAAATAGGCAGATGAGCTAAACAGACATTTTTTTAAAGAAAACATATGAATGGCCAAGCAACACACGAACAGATTCTTGACATCAATATATACTGGAGAGATGAATATCAAAGCTACAGTGAGATCTAACCTCACAGGAGGCAGAGTGACCATCATCAAAGCTACTACAAACAGTACGTGCTGGGGAGAGCGGCAGCCCAGCACTGAGACTGCTAACACGTGCGTGGTCGAGCCCTCCAGAGACATGGAATCAGCCTGGGACCAGAGGACACAGGCTCAGCCACTCAGCACTTTGTGCAGTAACGTTTATTACAGTAACAGTGAAAGCTTGCGGAGAAAGCTCCCAGCAAAGTTCTGGTGGAGGCAGGAGAGCACCTGCCTCGCTAGTTTAAGCGGGGCCTTATGTGCTTCTCAGCTGGCTACTGAGAAGAGATTAAAAGAAGACCTCAAGGTTGTAAGAGTTCCACCAGACCCTTTCCCAAGGCACACATCCTGAGATAATCTGGCACAAGATTAGCCAGGGAGAATGCTAGTGGGCCACAGCTCAGGGCTACGAGTCTTGAGAAACAGGTTCCCGGGCAAGATCTGTTACAATTATAATCATTAACACAGAGCCTAAGAAAAGCATTTCCACCAGTAAGACACTGTGCTGGGAGATCAGTAGTTCCTAGAGAGGCCAGTTCTCAGGCAAGACACCTTGTTGCACAAGGCATAAGGAAAGCATAAGTGAGAACGTTCACCTCCTCCTTAAAGGCGGCCTGGACTGCCTAGGCGTTAACTCTCTCAAGAGTGTGGAGAAAAGGGAATATTCCTACTCTACTCATGCGGATACACAATGGGTAAACCACTGTGGAGAGCAGTTAAAGTTTCCTTAAGAAACAAAGATAAAGCTATCATATGATCCACAATCCCACTCCTGCGCATATATCCAGGGAAAAGTGTGGTTCAAAAGGATACACGTGCCTGCTTGGTCATTGACAAGTTGTTTACAACTGTTAAGACATGGAAGGAGCCTAAATGTCCAAGGACAGATGGATGGATGCAGAAAATGTGTTACATATGCACAATGAAATATTACTCAGCCATAAAAAGAACCAAAAATGCCATGTGTGGTGACATGCCAGGAGCTGGAGACTGTCATACTGAGTGATGTCAGACAGAAAAAGGAAGAGCGGTGTCATATGATACGGGAATCTAAGAAAGTGATGCAAACAGTGATTTATAAACAGAATCACAGGTCTAGGAAAAATAACCTGTAACTTGGGACTAAGAATGGGTGAGGGATTAATCAGGAGCCTGGGATTGACACACACATGTTACTGTATATGAAGTAAATCATTAACAAGAACCTAATGTATAGCACAGGGAACTCAAGTGAATACTTGGGAATGATGTATATAAAAAATCATCTTAAAGAAAAGCTATTGCTGTTATTCAGGAAATAAGCCAAATCCAATTCTTTGCAACCCCATGAACTGCAGCACGCCAGGCTTCCTTTTCCTTCACTATCTCCAGAAGTTTGCTCAAACTCATGTCCACTGAGTCAATGATGCCATTCAACCGTGTCATCCTCTGTCACCCCCTTCTCCTCCCTTCAATCTTGCCCTGCATCAAGGTCTTTTCAAATAAGCTAGCTCTTTGTATCAAGTGGCCAAAGTACTGGAACTTCAGCTTCAGCTTCAGTCCTTCCAATGAACATTCAGGGTTACTTTTTTTTAGGATTGACTGGTTTGATCTCCTTGCTGTCCAAGGAACTCTCAAGAATCTTCTCCAGCACCACAGTTTGAAAACACCAATTCTTTGGCACTCCACCTTCTTTATGATCCAACTCTCACATGACTCTGGAAAAATCATAGCTTTTACTATAGGGACCTTTGTTGGGAAATCATGCCTCTGCTTTTTAATACTCCGTCTACGTTGGTCACATATTTTCTTCTAAGGAGCAAATGACTTCCAATTTCATGGCTGTAATTATTGGCTGCAGAGATTTTGGAGCCCCCCAAAATGAAATCTGTTACAGGTTACACTTTTCCCCCAACTATTAGCCATGAAGTGATGGAACCAGATGCCAGGATTTAGTTCAATGATGAGTTTTAAGCCAGCTTTTCCACTCTCCTATTTCATCCTCATCAAGAAGCTTTTAAGTTCCTCTTTGTTTTCTGCTGTAAAAGTGGTATCATCTATATATCTGAGGTTGTTGATATTCCTCCCAGAAGCCTTGACTCTAGCTTGTGAGTCATTCAGCCTGTCATTTGGCATGATGTACTCTGCATATAAGTTAAAGAAACAGGGTGACTATATAGTCTTTCATCCTCCTTTCCCAAACTTGAACCACTCTCTTTTTCCAACTCTGGTTACAACTCTTGCTCTTTTCCTCTTCACAGTCTTCTTAGAAAACAGGTAATGTAGTCTGGTATTCCCATCTCTTTAAGAATTTTCCACAGTTTTATTTGACTCACATAGTTAAAGGATTTAATGTAGTTAATGAAGCAGATGTAATTCTTTTTTTGAAATTTCCTTACTTATCCTATGATATCACAGATGTTGGCAAGTGGATCTCTGATTCCTCAGCCTTTTCTAAATGCAGCTTGCACATCTGGATGTTCTCTGTTCACAAACTGCCAAAGCCCAACTTGAAGGATTTGGAGCATAATCTTGCTAGCATGTGGAATGATTGCAGTTGCACAGTAGTCTGAGCATTCTTTGCCATTTCTTTCTTTCAGATTGGAAGAAAAATTGACTGTTTCCGGTCCCGTGGCCACTACTTTTCCAACTTTCATAGCATCATCTTTAATGATTTGAAATAGCTCAGCCTGAATTCCTTTGTTCCTAGTAATATCTCTTAAGGCCCCCTTTTTTCACACTCCAGTAAGTCTGACTCTAGGTGAGTGATGACACCATTGTGGTGATCCTGGTCATTAAGACCTTATTAGTATAGTTCTTCTGTATATCTTGCCACTGCTCCTTAATCTCACTGCTTCTGTTACGCCCTTGATATTTCTGTCCTTTATTGTGCCCATCTTTGCAAGAAGTATTCCCATGGTAAATCCAGTTTTCCTGAAGAGATCTCTAGTCTTTCCCATTTTCTTCTATTTCTTTGCATTTCTTACCTTTCCTTGCTATTCTCTGGGACCCTGAATTCAGTTGAGTATCTCTTTCCCTTTCTCTATCTGTTTCTCTTGTTTTCCCAGCTGTTTGTAAGGTCTCCTTGGACAAGCACTTAGCCTTCTTGCACTGATTCCATGGATCCCAGCCTCGTGTAACTTAGGGGGCTCTGAGTCATACCTTGAGAGCCTCCAGAGTCGGACGAGTCACGGTGGAGCGTTCTGGCAGAAGGCAGTCCACTGGAGAAGGGAACGGCACCCCACTTCAGTGTTCCTGCCTCAGGAACCCCAGGAAGAGTATGGAAAACAGAGGTGAGGTTTATATATATATATATATCTGATTCACTTTGTTATACACCTGAAACTAAGACAATATTGTACGTCAACTGTATTTCAAAAAAATTAAAAATAAGTAAAGAAATTTTCCCATCTAGTGTTTTTCCCTGAGTGGAGCACAATGACCCATATTTGATTAAATATGAAAATGTTTTGAGGAATAGAATGCAAACAGAGTCAAAATAAAGAAAATCTGAAGAGATAGTTGTCCAAACGTCACAGACAGTATCACATTTCTTTCATAGATTTTCCATGATTTTTTTAGTCTATCCTGCAGTGTACGTCTATGCAATAATCCTTAACATCACAACTTAGCATCAGTATTTCAAATTCAAAAAAATCACATGATTATCTCAATAGATGCAGAGAAAGCCTTTGACAA
>SRVM01010508.1:0-12962 GCA_007570785.1 Antilocapra americana
TTATTTTCTGGTCTTACATTTAAGTCTGTAATTCCTTTTCAGTTTATTTTTGTGTACGGTGTTAGGAAGCGTTCTAATCTCGTTCTTTCCATGGAGGTGTCCTGTTTTCCCAGCACCATTTATTGAAGAGGCTGTCTTTGCCCCATTGTATAATCCACCCTCCTTTGTCAAAAATAAGGTACCCATAGTTACATGGATTTAATTCTCGGGTTTCTACCTGTTCCATTGGTCTATATTTCTGTATTTTGTGTGCCAGTATCATTCTGTCTTTATGAATGTAGCTTTGTGGTATTGTATGAAGCCAGGAAACTTGATTCCTCCCACTCCATTCTTATTGCCCTAGGAGGCTGTGGCTATACGCGGTTATTTGTATTTCCATATGAATTGTGAAACCTTTTGTTCTAGTTCTGAAAAAAATGCCATAGATAATCTGATGTGAAAATAATTGTGCCTCACATAATGGGTTATGCATCAAAAATACAGTTTGGTCAAAAAAAAACAGAGGAGTAATAGTAGCTGTGAGGTGATGGGTAATTAGATGACCGTGATTTTCTTCATTCTATAGATGTAGGTATGGATCTAGACAATCAAAACCTCAAGTTTTCTACCTTATACATATGCAATATTAATTTGTCCATCATAAGTCAATAGAAATGAATAAACAATGGGATCAATCTCTATTCCATTTTACCCATGATGTTGTTTGACAGCTAAAGAACTGAATAGCTAATTTAATTTAGACTTGTTTATGGAAAACATTTTGGCAACTGCAGCACGAGACCAGTAAAGCAGGTGAGTGTCCCACTGAATATCTTGTTCAAGAGTTACTATTGTGTTTTCTGAGTACTAAAGTGAGTGCCTAGGTTTTGTTCAATGTGTAGAACTCCAAAGAGGATAAGGAGTGCCATGGTAAGACATTCTATTGTGACTTTCGTATGTGTAGAAAGTGTGTGACCTTGACTTATCTTTTGGGTATAATCACACAGGATGCAGGAGATTCCATGAGTTCTTTACACTATGTGAAACAACCTCTGATAGGAATTGCTTGACATGGTCAGAACAGACGGTCAACACAGTGGCAGTGGCCCAGAGATCTACAAATGTGTAAAGATGAGGCCAGTTGTTGGCCCAGACATTCTGTGCTAAGATAGCTACCTGAATTTTGACCATTTGAGCTGACCTTTTGGTCCCATCCTTTATCAGGAACATTTTGAGGAAGAGATGAACAGCAACTCTCAAGCAAGCTGCATCAAGTGTGATAATGATGATAGCATTGATTACGTGAATGAACTCCCTTTGGTTTTTGTGTGTTGATCCTAAGGAGCTCCCCGTGTGCCCTAAGGTTCTAACAGATGAACAATTATAGCAGTGTGACCTCTGATAGGGGGCTGAGCACAGGACATGTTACCCTTTCCTGAAGAGAGGGTATGCAGAGTGCCCAGGTTCAGCTCCATCCTATAGCAAGGAAGCCCCACTAGCTATGCTGAGCTTGCAGAGCGCTACTTCCATAATCAAAGGCCAAGTGGGCAGCTAGATATGGAGGGTCATAGGTTCAAGATATGAGATGGTCTGTAATTCCAGGCATGTCCAGCATGTACCCACAGTTGCTACACTAACTACAGTCATAGAGCATTGGCCCAAGGTGGGCAGTTAAATGTATCAGAAGCCCATGAGAAAACAGCCATTTTTGGCAGTACAGGGCCTCCAAGATACAGGACAGAAGGATGCTATAGCTTACACAGTGAAGGAGTTTCAGCGGACCCTAATAGGAGTGCCTGTTCTATGGCAATTTAGGCAGATTCAAGAATCTTTGAAACAGGGAGTCTCATTCAAGGCGGGCCTATTTGGAAGTTACCAAACAAAATACTGTATATGAGAAATTGTTGCCCCCAGAATGTAAACATGTCTAAAACATGTTGCGCTTGTTTAAAGAGTATGGGTGCTAAGGAGGCTAAAAGCTGTTTCTGGACACTGGGAAGATTGGAGCAGACCACCACTTACCAGAGAGTTTTGAGGAACTTAACTTATGTGGTGAGATTGTGTGTATGTCATAGGAATCTCCACAAAGGAGGATGTCATCAGTGTGAGGTCCCACCTGTGTGCCTGGGACAATCTAGAGCTGGTGAAAACTTTGCTTTCAAAGATTATGTGAGATGGCAGGTGTGGACACCGGCCCCACTGAGTAGACAGGTGAAGTGGTGCCGTTTCCCTTTGAAGGTGAAGGTTAAGTGTAGCTGAGAAGTTGTTGAAATAAGCCGTGAAAACAGGATGCTAGCCAAATGGTTTGCTGTGACTGAAAAGTATTTACCGTTTCTTTGCTGAAAGCAGTATCATCAACTAAGTATATGGGGCCCTAGTTAGTGGGGCCATGACACCAAGGTACAAGTTCACACTGAGGCCCTGTTCTCATTTGACAGCTCAAAGATCAAGTAAAGTTTGTGAAGTGAAGCTGAAGTTGGGAGAATCACACCTTGCTCAGTCGGTTTCCTCTCATGGATTTCAATCTGTAAAGTCTCTGCTCTCATTGAGATTGAATCTTTTGAAAAACCACTGAGGTGAGAAGTGGGATTGCAGCTAAGGGAAAAGGTCCATAGGGTCTCATATTTTAAAGGTGATTATAGGGGCAAAGACTTAGTTTTATTACTCATTGAGTTAGATTATCCACTTGCTCTAGAGGCTAAATGGGGGCAATGGATGTTTTGGCTATGGGAAATGTAAGCAAGGCAAACCTCCAGTGGTTAAGTTTAGGTATATCTTTTCTGTTTCATGTTCTTTATTCCCTGGCTCTTTTTAGGAGCTTGCCCAAATGTGGGCCAGAAGAGGAGCAGAAATTGAGGAGGGGTGAAATCTCAACTGTCAAACATCAAAAGTGGAATCTGATTATTTCACAGAGCCACCACATCTATATAACCCCTCGCCCCAGGTGGGACTTCTGAAACCAGTCCTTTTCCTTCTCCCCAGTGGGATGACATGTTCAGGGAGAAATCTTTAGTGCTCAGAAATCTTCAGTCTGCAGTTCTCAGTCTTCACTCAGTCCTCATTCCCAGTGTCTGAGTAAGTATGGACTGGCTGGTCGGGGCCCTAAACTGAAAGGATGCCACCTCCCTCTCTCACACACCTGACCCTTCACTTCCTTTCCTCCCGGTCATCACAAACTAGATACACATCTTATTACTGCTTACGGACACTTTAATGATCAACACCTGAGTACTTTTGTCTGTATAGAGGGGACCATGTTTGGTAAGTTTGTTTCTCTGCACAAACGACTATTCTGCCAGGGCTTTTCCTGGAGTTTCTGCAGATTGCTCAACGTCTTTGTCTCCAGGTGGGCACAGGGCCTTACTTGCGGAAGTGTCAGAAGAAGTGTTGTAAGAATTGTTATTGGGAGAAATGTTGGAAGAAGCCTCCGGGGTTTCTTCCTCTGCCATTGGCTGATTTATCTTCTTCTTTTCCTTCTGCAAGAAACTTCTCCACCCAATGGTAACGCTGAAATGGCTTGACATCACAAGGCACCACCTTATATCATCCATGGGGGAGGGGCAGGTTACAGAAGAGTCTAGGTGCTCTGGTTTGAGAAAGAGGGTGTTTCCTCAACAACCAAAAAAGAACCTTCCCAGTTTGACTCTCCATGTTTCCTCCACTTCTCCAGTTCAGTTCCTGTGTTGTACAAGATAGGGAGCCAGTATTCCCTCCCAACCATTCCTCATGGCCACCCCCATTCAGTGTTTAATTCTGTCGTCTTCTAGATCTCATCACCTATTATTTGCTGTGTATTTTCCCCCTTTCTCTTAAACAATTTACGTTAGACGTTTTAGATTTCCAGAATAATTGTGAAGAGTATTTTCATATATTCCACAATCAATAACCTTTATTAACACTGTACATTAGTATTGAACATTTGTCAACTTAGGTAGTGCACATGGAAATAGTATTATTAACTAAGTCAGGGCATTATCAGATTTCCTTCAATTCAGTCACTCAGTTGTGTCCGACTCTTTGCGCCCCTATGGACTGCAGCACACCAGGGATCCCTGTGCATCAAAAACTCCTGGAGTTCACCCAAACTCAAGTCCATTGAGTCAGTGATGGCATCCAATCATTGCTTCCTCTGTCGCCCCTTCTGATCTTGCCTTCAATCATTCCCAGCCTTAGTGTCTTTTCAAATACGTCATCTCTTCATATCAGGTGGCTAAAGTATTGGAGTTTCAGCTTCAACATCAGTTCTTCCAATGAACACTCAGGACTGATCCCCTTTAGGATGTACTGGTTGCATCTCCTGGCAGTCCAAGGGACTCTCAATAGTTCTCTTCCAAAGCACCAATTCTTCTGCCCTCAGTTTTTTTTATAGCCCAACTCTCACATCCACACATGGCCACTGGAAAACCATAGCCTGGACTAGATGGACCTTTGTCAGAAAAGTAATGTATCCGCTTTTAATATGCTGTCTAGGTTGGTCAGAACGTTCCTTCCAAGGATAAATGTCTTTTAATTTCATGGCTGCAGTCACCATCTGCCCTAATTATGGAGCCCCACTAAATAAAATCAGCCACTGGTTCCACTGTTTCCCATGAAGTGATGGGAACAGATGCCATGATTTTAGTTTTCTGAATGTTGACCTTTAAGCCAACTTTTTCACTCTCCTCTTTCAACTTCATCAAGTACCCCCACCAGGAAGAAGTTGGTCTAGAGATGAAGTGACTCAAGGAATCGGACAGGCTGAAAATGGGTGCAAAGTGTTTGGCAGAGGTTCCGACAGAGATTGAGGAGGCAGGACTATTGAAGGGGGACATCTAAGTCCAAGAATAAAGGGCACTGAAGGAAAGTGTGAAGGTCATGAGAAGAAATCCCATGCCCCTGAATCACCACTCCCCAGAATCAGCTATGCAGTCCTTGTCAGCAGTGGGAAAGTTGTATCATGGCCTCCCTCAGCATCTATTAGGCCATGTTTATCGGTCCAATGGTACATTGCAATTTCTAAGGCCCCATAGGCACCATTGGCTGGGGGGAGTTCCTAGCTGACCAATCACATTGAAGGGCGTGGCTCCTCATTGTCCTGAAAGGGTATATATAGGGAGATCAGAGGCAGAGACTCTGCGTTGGGCCACTTCTTGGCATCAACATGACTAAGGTAACCAGGAAGCCACAGCTGCCAAGAAGAGTTTCAAAGCGGCTTGTTTCAGCAGTGAAAGGAAGAAAGAAACCACTTTGCCATAGGACCCTTGGTCATCGGAGGAACAGAGGTGGGGTGAAGGTAAGATGACTCCAGCTAAGCTCCCCATGCGTCCCATTGACATTTTTGCCCAAAGCCTCTCTGCTGCCCTTGCCCGGTACAAAACCCCTCCTCAGCCCACATCCCTTTTTCATGAAATCTCCCTTCAAACTCAGTTTTTACACCCTTTCCTCAAAACGAGTACCCTTTCCTTCTCTTTCCACGCACGGAAATGACGATGAGGGTCAGAAGACCTCTAGACGGAACCTTGAGAAACAGAATCCGGTCATACGACACTCAGTCAGAGAAGGTGAAGAAAACCACAAAACCAACCTGTTTTTCCCATTCCTGCGCACGAAAGAAATTGAAACAAAGCAGGAAAAGGTCCGAACGTCTGAGGCAGAGTAGAAGAAGGAGGCAGAATCGAAAGAGAAGATAAGCTCAACCGCCCCAGGAGAAAGAGACCTTGGAGAAATACAACGTGGGCAGCCAGTAACTGAGTAGAAAAGGCCGGTTTAGAATTGTGTCTCCAGAGGTCTGCTTGCTTCGAAATGGCCAACCAGGAAAAGACTGACTCGCTCACTGACATAGTCAACTGATGGCTGCGATGAAAATAAACACCAAAAGGTGAAAAGATGATATTTGTGTGTGTGGTGTGAATTTTCTGATGGGAAGGGAGGGAAGGAAGGAAGAAAAGAGGTGGGCACCTGAAAAGGGAGGGATATAGGGTCCCGAGAAGTTGGGGAACAGACCTTCAGGTCCCCAGTTACCAGAGAGCAGAGGTCTGGACTGGGTCAGGAGTCTGCCCTGAAGATGGACATCCCTGCTTAACAATAGATCTCAGTGGCAAGGAGTAGTGGTGTGGTGTTACTGACTTTGTTTGGGGTGTGGAATAACATTAGGTTCTTGATTGCCAGACACAGATGGGACGAGGGTTTCACATGGGGATGGTGAATGTTCTACTTGCGTGAGAGAGGCAGGCAGAAATCACCTCCTGGTGCTTTCTGAGTACTCAGGAGGCACAGACTGAAGATACAACTAAAACCCACAACTATCACTCCCAAGGATTAAAAAAATGTTTGGAGGTAAAAGACCAAATATCAGTTAAGCCACTGTCATGCTAAGAAAGTGGTGGGAGCAGTGTGTTTCCAAGGGCATGGCAGTGGAGGTGGCCCACTCCCGGTGCAGAAGACAAAGATGATCACCACACACACGTAATTTGGGTTGGGTAGGGGGCACCACGCAGGTTCTGGGATCCTAATTCCCTGACCAGGGGTAGAACCGGCTCCCCTTCTAATGAGAGCACGGAGTCCTCACCACTGGACAGCCAGAGAAGTCAGGACAGAGACTTCTGATAGAAGTACTAATACAAGACTGAGTAAACATTGGCCTTGCATTTATCACCATCCCCTAGCATTTCTAAATAACTACCGCAGTTAAATATTCTTCCCCAATACCTGTAAAGTCTTTTGTTAGTACCAAATTCTAGAAGTTTCCTTGGTTTAAAAGTAAGAGAATGGAGTATTTAATTAGGTGTTAACTTTCCTCTTGAAATGTTTAAATGGGTTCAAGGAGTAGTCAACCAAATATGGAAATGTATAAGGCTGAGTCTCTTCCAGATCAATCCCGTGTGTCTTCAGAAAACGTTTTATAAACAACTAAAACACAGAGTTTCACCATCAGTATCAAAAAAGTTGAGTTCAGATTTTCAGTCAATGGTATGGTATCCTTTATCCAGGCTTCAGCTCCCTGGTTAAATCTTTCTGGCCCTTGAACTCCCAGGAGACCCCGTTGATGATTAACAGTCCCTAAGCTGATTGAAAATCGGTAAGAGTCAAGGATACCCTGGGTTTGCTGTCCTTTAAAAGGAAATGGGAGAACTATTGTGCCTTTCTTGCCGAAGATTAACCAGCTAAAGCAGCTACCAGGGTGATGTGGACAGAGAGACCTGATGTCTACCTATAGGTTGGTAGTGTGACCCCAAATCTGTGTATATTATCCCCTTTTACCACTACCACTCTTTAATGCCCTGTTGTAGGACATACTGAAATACTTGTTGTTAGGGAAAGGTAACAGATTGCTAGGCCTGAAGAGCTGAATGTGAGAGTAGCTCATTCATGTCCAACTCTTGGTGACCTCATAGACCACACGGTTCATGGAATTCTCCAGGCCAGAATACTGGATTGGGCAGCCTTTCCCTTCTCCAGGGGATCTTCCCAATCCAGGGATCAAACCCAGGTCTCCCACATGGCAAACGGATTCCCCACCAGTTGAGCCACAAGGAAAGCCAAAGAATACTGGAGTGGCTAGCCTATCCCTGCTCCAGCAGATCTTCCCGACCCAGGAAGTGAACTGATGTCTCCAGCAATGCAGGCAGAATCTTCCCAACGGAGCTATCAGGGAAGCCCTGAGGTGGATCAAAAGGGTATGGTAGAGGCCCTTGTTTCCGCGCTGCTATGTATTGAAGAATCTCTGTGTATACTGCCGCCTTGCAGAGAGAAGTGAGGATACCTAGAGTTTAAAAAGGATCCAGAGACATTTGGCGTTAAAAGAGAAATATGCAAGAAATAAGTCTTGAGTTGAGAAAGGGTATATCCAAGTAGATCAACAACATTAAATGACCATCAGACGCCTGCGGCTCTCCTGGGAAATGACGGTTTGTCGTGACTCAGACATGTCAAGTCTTTTTGTAAAAGCTGTCTTGGTTTCATGTTTGGGTGCGGAGGGATGCTCATTAGCACTTCCAAAGAGTAATAGAACCTCTTTGCACTTTCACTTATACAGATTGCCTAGGAATAGATTCCAACTGACCTCTCTGTTTGTGTCCATAACAAACTCAGTTGACTAATACAGTGATTTCCCTAAGACCTTCTGCTTTCCTCCATGCCTGTGTCTATCCTATCTTCGGTGACTCAGAAACTAGCAACCATCTGAGGCCAGCCTAGTGTTCACCTCCCAAAGAAATGTTCAAAATCATTCTCTTGAGTATTAATTTCTTCACATTCTCTAATCACTTGCTGTTTATTACTTGCAGGTTTTATGATAGTGTCTTGAGTGTGTGTCTTATCAGAAATGCATGCCAGAGAGGTCAACACATTAGAAATCAACAGTGTGTGATATAAATTATTACCAGAAGTTGAATTATCTAAGACTGCAAGGGAGAAAATCACTCTCTTCTGCCAAGTATTTCTGAGAAACTGATGGAAAGTAGAGTGCAAACCATAAACTAGAGAGTGGATCAGCCATCAGGGGCACTTATATGAGAAGCTTCTTTTATCACTATTCAAGAGGAACTCTATGTCTTTGTATTAAGACCACCCAATTGCATGACACCAAACACAAACACCAAATCAATGCCTGTGGACTCATGAGAAGAGCACAATCCTGATGGCCCAGAGGCTTCTCTTGCTTGGTAGAGGTCAAGAGAAAGTCTACGTGTTAAAAGTCAGAACCCATCTGCCCAGGATCACATCCACATATCAGCGGGAATCAAGTGGGACTCCCCAGACTTTACATGCTCCTGGCCATGTCCCTCACCCCAGTGCCTTTCCTCCAGGCTTGTCAGCCATTTCTGCCTTGAGATGATCACGATTAAATGTCACCTTGCCATCTCTTCAATTACCCGCAGGTGGCGACTAGACATCTGGATGCAAAAGAGTGAAACTGCACTCTCACCTTGTACCATATGCAAAACTAAACTCAAAGTTGATTCAAGATTTGAATGTCAGATCTGAAATTACAAAACTACTAGAGGAAAACACACTGAAGAAGTTGAAACTATTGGTCTCAGTAATGATTTTCTGTATGTGACACCAAAAGCCTAGAAAACAAAAGGGGAAGGAGAAAAGTCGGGCTTCATCAAACTAAAACCTTACTTCCCAAAAGAACGTCAAAAACACACTCTACATTGAAGTCACACTGATGGTTACCAAAGGGGAAGGTCGGTGGGGGGAGGGATAAATCTTGAGTAGAGGATTAACATATAGACACCACTATATATAAAATAGGTTACCAAGAAGTACCTACTATAAAAACACAGGCTCCTGAGACTCCAGAAGAAGGCCTGAATCTGTCTCATTTCTCACACTACACCTGATGACCACGGCAACACCCTTGACTTAATCACTTCCCCAATGGTCCTTGACTTACAGTAACATTGGGCAGGGCTCACTGTGGTGCCATTCAATAGCTGAGCAGGACAACTAATGGTCACTCATTGACAATTGGCTGCTTATGAATGGGGCCATCTGAGGCCCCAAGCAAGCCTGAGCAACACCTGTTGCCTAGGAACAGGGTGGGTTGAAACCAAGCACACCAATGGCTAGCTGCAAAGGGCAGTGCTCATCACGCCCTGTTGCACACTGAAAAGAATAAGCATCCCGTTGATGTCAAGGTTTGTCAAAGTAGTTCTCAAGGTGGGCCTGCCTTCACATTCTTGCTGTGTTTGAAATATTAGATATGATACATGCAGTGGCTGTGACCAAGGGGCAGCTGATGTAGGGTCATATAGATAAGCACTGCTAACAGGAATGCCTGGGAATGCAATGAAAAGAATGCTATACAAAAAATAAACAAGCATGTGAAATCAAAATCTGGGGTTGGAAAGGAGTCCATCAAAAAGATCCCAGCACACTGGACCCAAAGTATCCTTAGGTAATACAGCAGCATGTGCACAGCCTTTAGCAGGTAGGCATTGCTGAGCCTTACTACTCTACGTCCTGTTACTAACCATCAGGTCCTGCTCAGACACTGGTCAGTGAATCCCTTGGCCCCGCCCACAAGCAGTCAACTACCAATGAGGTACATACTGGTATTTGTCCTGCTCAGCTATTGGTCAGCCGCACAGTCGGCCCTATCTGATGATAACTGTCAATGAGGGACCACTGGGGAAAAGATTCAATCAAGAATCAGTGGTGCAAGGGCCATCCGTGTCTTGACTTTGGCGACCTACTTTTTTTTTTTTTTTGGTTTTAATCATGTATGTATTTCTGGTAGATGGAGCAAGTTGAATTTCCCTACTCAATATGAGAGTTGAAGTGTCCCCAACAATAATAGTGGAGGATCCATTTAACACTTTCTTTGCTCTGATGCATAATCTTATGGAGACAGTGTACTGAAGTTGGGGCAACAGACTGAGGATTCACCAAGCCTTGGGGTCTCTAAATCTCATTGGAAGAGAAAACACACCCAACCTGTTCTTAACTACTTTTTCCCACCTTAAGTGCTTGCTCCTAAGTTCCTTAAGGCTCTGAAGAACCCCCACCAGGAAGAAGGTGGTTTAGAGATGAAGTGACTGGAGGAATCGGAAAGACTGAAAAGGGATGCAAAGTGTTTGGCAGAGGTTCCTACAGGGATGGAGGAGGCAGGACTGTTGAAGGGGGACATCTAAGTCCAAGAATAAAGGGCACTGAAGGAAAATGTGAAGGTCATGAGAAGAAACCCCATGACCCTGTATCACCACGCCCCAGAATCATCTATGCAGCGCTTGTCAGCAGAGGGAAACTTGTATCATGGCCTCCCTCAGCATCCACTAGGCCATGTTGATGGGCCCAATGGTACATTGTGATGTCTAAGGCCCCAAAGCCAAAATTGGCTGGGGGGAGTGCCTACTGACCAATCACATTGAAGGGGGTGGTGCCTCATTGTCCTTAAAGCGTATATATAGGGAGATCAGAGGCAGAGATTCTGGGTTGGGCCACTTCTTGGCATCGACATGACTAAGGTAACCAGGAAGCCACAGCAGCCAAGAAGAGTTTCAAAGCGGCTTTCTTCAGAAGTGAAAGGAAGAAAGAAGCCCCTATGCCATCGGAACCTTGGTCATCGGAGGAACAGAGGCAGGGTGAAGGTATGATGACTCCAGCTAAGCTTCCCATGAGCCGCATTGACTTTGTTGCCCAAAGCCTCTGTTCTGCCCTTGTCTGGCACAAAACCCCTACTCAGCCCACATCCCTTTTTCATGAAATCTCCTTTCAAACTCAGTTTTTACACCCTTTCCTCAAAACGAATACCCTTCCCTTGTCTTTCCAGGCACGGAAGATCACGATGAGCGTCACAAGAACTCCACAGGGAACCTTGAGAAAGAGAATCCAGTCATATGCCACTCAGTCAGAGAAGGTGAAGAAAACCAGAAAACCAACCTGTTTTTCTCATTCCTCCGCACGTAAGAAATTGAAACAAAGCAGGAAAAGGCACCAACTTATGAGGCAGAGTCGAAGAAGGAGGCAGTGTCAAAAGAGAAGTTATGCACAGCCGCCCCAGGAGAAAGAGACCCTGGAGAAATACAACGTGAGCAGCCAGTAACTGAGTAGAAATGGCCGGTTTAGCATTGTGTCTCCAGAGGTCTGCTAGCTTCGAAATGGCCAACTAGGAAAAGACTGACTCTCACACTGACATAGTCAACTGATTGCTGCGATGAAAATAAACACCAGAAGGTCAAAAGATGATATTTGTGTGTATGGTGTGAATTTTCTGATGGGAAGGGAGGGAAGAAAGGAAGAGAAGAGATGGGCACCTGAAAAGGGAGGGATATAGGGTCCCGAGAAGTTGGGGAACAGACCCTCAGGTCCCCAGTTAGGCAGAGAGTAGAGGTCCGGACTGGGTCAGGAGTCTGCCTTGAAGATGGACATCCCTGCTTAACAATTGATCTCAGTGGCAAGGAGTAGTGGTGTGGTGTTACTGCCTTTGTTTGGGGTGTGGAATGACATTAGGTTCTCGATTGCCAGACCCAGATGGGAGGAGGGTTTCACATGCGGATGGTGAATGTCCTACTTGCCGTGAGAGAGGCAGGCAGAAATCTCCTTCTGGTGCTTTCTGAGTACTCAGGAAGCACAGACTGCACATACAACTAAAACCCACAACTATAACTCCCAAGGATTAAAATAATGTTTGGAGGTAACAGATCAAATATCAGTTAGGCCACTGTCATGCTAAGAAAGTGTTGGGAGCAGTGTGTTTCCAAGGGCAGGGCAGTGGAGGTGGCCCAATCCCCGTGCAGAAGACAAAGAGGATCACCACACACATGTAATTTGCGGTGGGTAGGGGGCACCACGCAGGGTTTGGGATCTTAGTTCCATGACCAGGGTTTTAACCGGCTCCCCTTCTAATGAGAGCACAGAGTCCTAACCACTGGACAGCCAGAGAAGTCAGGACAGAGACTTCTGATAGAAGTACTAATACAAGACTGAGTAAACATTGGCCTTGCATTTATCACCATCCCCTAGAATTTCTAAATAACTACCGTAGTAAAATATTCTTCCCCAATACCAGTAAAGTCTTTTGTTAGTACCAAGTTCTACAAGTTTCCGTGGTTTAAAAGTAAGAGAATGGAGTATTTAATTAGGTGTTAACTTTCCTTTTGAAATGTTTAAATGGGGTCAAGGAGTATTCAACCAAATATGGAAATGTATAAGGCCGAGTCTCTTCCAGAGGTATCTCGTGTGTCTTCAGAAAACGTTTTAGAAACAACTAAAACACAGAGCTTCACCATCAGTATCAAAAAAATTGAGTTCAGATTTTCAGTCAATGGTATGGTATCTTTTATCCAGGCTGCAGCTCCCTGGTTAAATCTTTCTGGCCCTTGAACTCCCAGGAGACCCCGTTGATGATTAACAGTCCCTAAAGCGATTGAAAGTCGGTAAGAGTCAAGGACACCCTGGGTTTGCTGTCCTTTCAAAGGAAATGGGAGAACCATCGTGCCTTTCTTGCCGAAGATTAACCAGCTAAAGCACCTACCAGGGTGATGTGGACAGAGAAA
>SRVM01010509.1:0-17998 GCA_007570785.1 Antilocapra americana
ATATCATGAAAAGTCAAGTAGCCTAAGTAGAGACCAGACTAAGATTCAAGGCCTTCTTTGGCGATTTTCAGTGTTTAGTAACTCATGCAAATCATTGAAGTTTCAGTCTCCTCAACCTTAAAATGGAGAAACAACCTCAGATGATACAATAAGCCATGTATGCATAGCACGAAACTTTAGAGCAAACTCTTACAGCACCAACAAAGAAACGTACTAAAAACACTACAGTTAAATTAGAAAGGAATGCTTTAAAATGTTCAGGGACCCGAGGAGGGAACTAAGATGGTGGAGGAATAGGACTGGGAGAACACTCTCTCCCCAATAAATATACCATAAGAACTTTTAAAGGCCTAGCAAACTCCAAAAAACAGGAACTGAATGCTGGCAGAGGACATCGGGCATCTGGAAGGGAGACCCATTGCCGACGTGAGGAGGTAGGACAAAAGAAAGAAAGAAAAAAAAAGTAAAGGGAGAGACAAAGAGCCTGGGATGGGTTCCGTCTCGGAAGGGGAGTCTGGAATAAAGAGGGAAAAAAAGAGGAGAAAGGTGTCTGAATACCAGGGAGCATTCTCTCTGGCAGATCTGCAGTGAATCTTGGAGAGCAATATAGCTGGGAGTAAAAGCAGATTAATAGTTAAGCCCTGCAAGGTACGTCTCTGGCTACAAGGCACAGCCGAGCGGCAGCACGGGCGCCCCACCCGCCACTAGCCGAAGCGGACTGCTCCTGCTCAGGGAGGGGCGGGCCCCGCGCTCAGGGAATGGAGCAGCCCGAGGGACCTAACCTCCCAGGAAAAGCACCCCCCCCAGGCCCGTGCACAGAACAAAGGGCGGTGCGGAGTCTGCAGAGAGGCAGCCTGCCGGGTGGAGCTGGGCAGCTGTGGGCTGCGGACCGGCCCAGCCCCCGCCCGAAAGCAGTGGGCATAACCCAGCCCCAGCGAGGCTAACCAAGGCTTCTGGGGATTTGGACGGATTGGTGCTGTACACACCGAAGAAGGCTAGAAAACCCAGTGGTGGGGCCGAGGGAGGGGAGAAGCCGCACTCCCCAACTGTACTGGGCGGACGACAGAGAGCCTGAGCAGAGGGGGCGGGGGAAGCCCTCTCACCAGGAGCAGGGCAAACTCCAAGGCGCTGAATAGACACTTAAAAGACCAGCAAACAGAAGACGCTAAAGCAAGCAGAGCCAACAGCTTTGGAACTGACAGGAGTAGCAGATTAAATCCCTGCAGGTGGCACAGACTGCATAGAAAGGAGACTATAGACCATGAGAAGTACAAGCCCGAACCAGAGGCCTGCTCTCAGCTGCACGCTGAGAAAACCGAGCGGCTGGGCCGGGGGAGGGGAGAAGCCGCACTCCTCAACTGTGCTGGGCAGACGACAGAGAGCCTGAGCAGAGGGGGCGGGGGAAGCCCTCTCACCAGGAGCAGGGCAAACTCCAAAGCGCTGAATAGATACTCAAAAGACCAGCAAACAGAGGACGCTGAGGCGAGCAGAGCGAACAGCTTTGGAACTGACAGGAGTAGCAGATTAAATCCCTGCAGGTGGCGCAGTCTGCATAGAAAGGAGTCTATAGGCTGTGAGAAGGAGAAGCCGGACCAAGGAATCATGTGAAAATCTACAGACCCTTCCCTTCACTTAACAGTGAGGAAACCTAGACCCACCCATCAGAAAACCATACAAGCCTCCCCATCCAGGAAACCTCGACAAACCACACATCCAACCCCTCCCATAGAGAGGAACCCCCACAATAAAGGGACAACACAGCAAGATAAACAAGAGGAAAAGGCAGAGAAATACCCAGCAAGTAAAGGAACAGGATAAATATCCCCTAGACCAAACAAAAGACGAAGAGAT
The DNA here is from genome assembly GCA_007570785.1 of Antilocapra americana. NCBI lineage: Eukaryota > Metazoa > Chordata > Mammalia > Artiodactyla > Antilocapridae > Antilocapra > Antilocapra americana. The sequence continues at coordinate 1,852 of SRVM01010509.1, forward strand.
AGGAAGTCTACCTGACAAAGAATTCCGAATAATGATAGGGAAAATGATCCAAAACCTGGAAAATAAGTTGGAGTTGCAGCTCAATAACCTGCAGGCAAGGATTGAGAAGATGCAGGTAAGCTTTAACAAGGACTTAGAAGAAATGAAAAAGAGTCAAAATACAATAAATAATGCAATAAATGAGATCAAAAACACCCTGGAGGGAACCAACAGTAGAATAACAGAGATAGAAGACAGAATAAGTGAGGTAGAAGACAGAATGGTAGAAATAAATGAAACAGAAAGGAAAAATGAAAAAAGAATTAAAAGAAATGAGGACAATCTTAAGAGACCTCTGGGACAATATTAAACGCACCAATATTCGAATCATAGGAGTCCCAGAAGAAGAAGACAAAAAGAAAGACCATCAGAAAATTCTTGAAGAGATAATTGTAGAAAACTTCCCTAAATTGGGAAAGCAAATAGCCACTCAGGTCCAAGAAACACAGAGAGTCCCAAATAGAATGAACCCCAAGTGGAACACCCCAAGACACATATTAATCAAATTAACAAATATCAAATACAAAGACCAAATATTAAAAGCAGCAAGGGAGAAGCAAAAAATAACTCACAAGGGGAATCCCATAAGGATAACAGCTGATCTCTCAATAGAAACGCTTCAGGCCAGAAGGGAATGGCAAAACATACTTAAAGTCATGGAAGAAAACAAGCTACAACCCCGATTACTGTACCCAGCAAGGATCTCATTCAAATTTGAAGGAGAATTCAAAATTTTCTCAGACAAGCAGAAACTGAGAGAATTCAGCAACACCAAACCAGCCCTCCAACGAATGCTAAAGGAACTTGCCTAGATAGGAAACACGGATGGGATAGATAATCTCGAACCCAAAACAATAAAATAAATGGCAACGGGATCATACTTATCAATAATTACCTTAAATGTAAACGGGCTGAATGCCCCAACCAAAAGACAAGGATTGGCCGACTGGATACAGAAACAAGACCCCTATACATGTTGTCTACAAGAGATCCACTTCAAACCTAGGGACACATATAGACTGAAAGTTAAAGGCTGGAAAAAGATATTCCATGTGAATAAAGACCAAAAGAAAGCAGGAGTGGCAATACTCATATCAGATAAAGTAGACTTTAAAATAAAGGCAGTGAAAAGAGATAAAGATGGACATTACATAATGATCAAAGGATCAATCCAGGAAGAAGAAATAACAATTATAAATATTTATGCACCTAACATAGGAGCTCCACAATATGTAAGGCAAATGCTAACAAGTATGAAAGGGGAAATCAACGACAACACAATAATAGTGAGAGACTTTAATACACCACTCACACCAAAGGATAGATCAACTAGACAGAAAAGTAACAAGGAAATTCAAACTTTAAATGATACAATAGACCAACTAGACCTAATTGATATCTATAGGTCATTCCACCCCAAAACAAGGAATTTCACCTTTTTCTCAAGTGCACACGGGACCTTCTCCAGGATAGATCACATCCTGGGCCATAAATCTAACCTTGATAAATTCAAAAATATTGAAATCATCCCAAGCATCTTTTCTGACCACAATGCAGTGAGATTAGATATCAACTACAGGAGAAAACCTCTCAAAACTTCCAACATATGGAGGCTCAACAACACACTGCTGAATAACCAACAAATCGCAGAAGAAATTAAAAATGAAATTCAGGTATGCATGGAAACGAATGAAAATGAAAACACAACAGCTCAAAACCTATGGGACACTGTGAAAGCAATGCTAAGGGGAAAGTTCATAGCAATACAAGCTCACCTCAGGAAACAAGAAAAAAATCAAATAAATGACCTTACTTTACACCTAAAGCAACTAGAAAGGGAAGAGATGCAGAAGCCCAGGTCTAGTAGAAGGAAAGAAATCTTAAAGATCAGGGCAGAAATAAATACAAAGGAAACAAAAGTGACCATAGCAAAAATCAACCAAGCCAAAAGCTGGTTCTTTGAGAAGATAAATAAAATTGACAAACCATTAGCCAGACTCATCAAGAAACAAAGGGAGAAGAACCAAATCAACAGAATTAGAAATGAAAACGGAGAGATCACAACAGAAAACACAGAAATACAAAGGATCATAAGAGACTATTATCAGCAACTATATGCAAATAAACTGGACAATTTGGATGAAATGGACAAATTCCTAGAAAAGTACAACTTTCCAAGACTAAACCAGGAAGAGATAGATAATATTAATAGACCCATCACAAGCACAGAAATTGAAACCGTAATCAGAAATCTTCCAAAAAACAAAAGCCCAGGACCAGATGGCTTCACAGCTGAATTCTACCAAAAATTTAGAGAAGAGCTAACACCTATTCTACTCAAACTCTTCCAGAAAATTTCAGAGGAAGGTAAACTTCCAAACTCATTCTATGAATCCACCATCACCCTAATTCCAAAACCCGACAAAGATGCCACAAAAAAAGAAAACTACAGGCCAATATCACTGATGAATTTAGAAGCAAAAATCCTCAACAAAATTCTAGCAAATAGAATCCAACAACACATCAAAAAGATCATACATCATGATCAAGTAGGCTTTATCCCAGGGATGCAAGGATTCTTCAATATTCCCAAATCAATCAATGTAATACACCACATTAACAAATTGAAAAATAAAAATCACATGATTATCTCAATAGATGCAGAGAAAGCCTTTGACAAAATTCAACATCCATTTATGATAAAAGCCCTCCAAAAAGTAGGAATAGAAGGAACATACCTCAACATAATAAAAGCTATATATGACAAACCCACAGCAAACATTATCCTCAATGGTGAAAAGCTGGAAGCATTCCCCCTGAAATCAGGAACAAGACAAGGGTGCCCACTCTCACCACTACTTTTCAACATAGTTTTTGAAGTCTTGGCCACAGCAATCAGAGCAGATAAAGAAATCAAGGGAATCCAAATTGGAAAAGAAGAAGTAAAACTCTCTCTGTTTGCAGATGACATGATCCTCTATATTGAAAACCCTAAAGACTCTACGAGAAAATTACTAGAGCTAATCAGTGAATATAGCAAAGTTTCAGGATACAAAATCAACACACAGAAATCCCTGGCATTCCTATACACTAACAGTGAGAAATCAGAAAGAGAAATTAAGGAAACAATTCCATTCACCATCGAAACAAAAAGAATAAAATACTTAGGAGTATTTCTACCTAAAGAATCAAAAGACTTGTATATAGAAAACTATAGAACACTGATGAAAGAAATCAAGGAGGACACAAACAGATGGAGAAATGTACCGTGCTCATGGATTGGAAGAATCAATATAGTGAAAATGAGTATACTACCTAAAGCAATCTATAGATTCAATGCAATTCCTATCAAGCTACCAGAGGTCTTCTTCAAAGAATTAGAACAAATAATTTCTCAATTTGTATGGAAATACAAAAAACCTCGTATAGCCAAAGCAATCTTGAGAAAGAAGAATGGAACTGGCGGAATCAACCTACCTGACTTTAGGCTATACTACAAATCCACAGTCATTAAGACAGTATGGTACTGGCACAAAGACAGAAACATAGATCAATGGAACAGAATAGAAAGCCCAGAGATAAATCCACGCATCTATGGACACCTTATCTTTGACAAAGGAGGCAAGAATATACAATGGAGAAAAGACAACCTCTTTAACAAGTGGTGCTGGGAAAACTGGACAGCCACTTGTAAAAGAATGAAACTAGATCACTTTCTAACACCATACACAAAGATAAACTCAAAATGGATCAAAGATCTAAGCATAAGACCAGAAACTATAAAACTCCTAGAGGATAACATAGGCAAAACACTCTCTGCTATAATCCAAAGCGGGATACTCCATGACCCACCTCCCAGAATATTGGAAATAAAAACACGAATAAACAAATGGGACCTAATTAAAATTAAAAGCTTTTGCACAACAAAGGAAACTATAAGCAAGGTGAAAAGACAGCCTTCAGAATGGGAGAAAACAATAGCCAATGAAGCAACGGACAAACAATTAATCTCAAATATATACAAACATCTCCTGCAGCTCCATTCTAGAAAAATAAACAACCCAATTAAAAAGTGGGCCAAAGAACTTAACAGACATTTCTCCAAAGAAGATATAAAAATGGCTATCAAACACATGAAAAGATGCTCAACATCACTCATTATCAGAGAACTGCAAATCAAAACCACAATGAGGTACCACTTTACACCAGTCAGAATGGCTGCCATCCAAAAGTCTACAAGCAATAAATGCTGGAGAGGATGTGGAGAAAAGGGAACCCTCTTACACTGTTGGTGGGAATGCAAACTAGTACAGCCACTATGGAAAACAGTGTGGAGGTTCCTTAAAAAGCTGCAAATAGACCTGCCATATGACCCAGCAATCCCACTGCTGGGCATATACACCGAGGAAACCAGAATTGAAAGAGCCACGTGTACCCCAATGTTCATCGCTGCTTTGTTTACAATAGCCAGGACATGGAAGCAACCTAGATGCCCATCAACTGACAAATGGATAAGAAAGCTGTGGTACATATACACAATGGAATATTACTCAGCATTAAAAAAAATTCATTTGAAGCAATTCTACTTAGATGGACGAAACTGGAGCCCATTATCCAGAGTGAAGTAAGCCAGAAGCAAAAACAACAATACAGTATATTAATGCATATATATGGAATTTAGAAAGACGGTAACGAGAACCCAACATACGAGACAGCAAAATGAACGCAGATGTATAGAATAGACTCGTGGACTTTGTGGATGAGGGTAAGTGTGGCATGATATGAGAGAAGGGCATTGAAGCATGTTAATTGTCATGTGTCTAATCAATTGCCAGCCCAGGATTGATGCTCAGGGCTGGTGCAGTGAGATTTCCCGGGGGGGGAGGGAGGAGGGAGGGGGGTTCCGGAGGGGAAGCTTATGTAAACACATGGTGATATCATGACAATGTATGGCAAAAACAATTAAAAAATAATAATAATTTAAAAATAAATAAATAAATAAAATGTTCAGGGACCCACAGGAAGACCACAGAGGAGAAATAAATAGAGGAACAAAAAACAAAGTGAGCAATAGAAAGCGAATAGTAAGATGGTATACTTAAGTGTTCACATATCAAAGTGAAAGTCTCTCAGTCCTGTTCGACTCTTTGCAACTTCATGCACTCTACAGTCCATGGAATTCTCCAGGCCAGAATACTGGAGTGGGTAGCCTTTCCCCTCCCCAGGGCATCTTTTTGACCCAGGTATCGAACCAGGGTCTCCAGCATTGCAGGGGGATTCTTTACCAGCTGAAGTACCAGGGAATCCCACAGACATCAAAAATTACACTAAACACAAAAAATCTAGATTCACCAATTAAAAGAGGTATTGGCACAATGAAAAAATGACCCCCCTATATGTTCTACATAAAAACTCATTTCAAGTATAATCATATAAGTAGGTTAAAAAATGAAAGAATGGAGAAGCATATAGTATGCAAATAATAGAGTGTGGCTCTTTTATAGCAGATAACATTCAGGCAAAGAAAACCATCAGGGATAAAGAACAACATTATGTCATAACTAAAGAGCCAATTCACCAAGATAATGTAAAGATTTTAATTTGCATGAGCCAAATAAAAAGAGCTGCAAAATACATAAAGTGAAAGTATCCAGAACTGACTTGACACACAGAAAAATGTCTAATCATAGTTGGAAACTTTAACATGCCTCTCCTAATAACAGACAGAATTAGTAGATATAAAGTCAACAAGGGTACAGAAGCACTAAACAATACACTTGCCTTTTCAAGTCTACCTGATACATAGTACAGAATGCTCCAACAACAGCAGCAGAAGACATCCTTTCAAGTATGCATGGACTCCATTCAGGTCATAAAACCAAGCTTTCCATATCTGTTCGAAGCGGAAATACAGTATATGTACTCTGAACCTAATGAATGCCAACTGTAAATCATTAGCAGAAAGAAATCAGGAAGGTCATCCAATACTTGGGAATTAAACAGCACAATTCTTAAAGAAAGCATAGGTTTAGAATCTTAGCATCTTAGCTTTAAAATTCTGTATACACATCCTGCAACTTAGCGCAAACAATTGGCTGTTTCTCCCAGAAAGTATGAAGCCATCTCCATCTGAACTTGAGTTTGTAATACAGGCTTGTGTTGCAAGTGCTCCAGGAATTTCCAGGGAACTAGAACTATTCTTTTTTGAGCACCAACTATAAGCTATATAACACTGAACATTCCTTTTATTTAATCATCACAGCCACCTACCACAGTGTCGTTGGTCAGGAAGGTGCCTGTGCTGAGAGGCAGAGAGGCAGCTGACTCTTGAGACACTGTTGAGTGATGAAGGGAATTTTAAGGAATAGAGAATGGCCACAGTTAGGGAGCCTTGATGGGAGATGACTATAAAGTGGAAAGAGGCTTCAAGAAGGGATCCATGTGGCTCCCTAAGTCATATGAACTCTAGGAAGCAGCAGAAAGCACTAAGAACATCTAGGCAGAGGATGACATTTTAAATGAATACTTCAGTGAGAGTGGGCTGCAGATGGAGCAGCCTGAAGATGAGGAACTCTGTCCTTGTGTGGATGGAAGCAATGTAGTTGAAAAGTCCTGAGGATTTAGGTAGAGATGGCTCAGCAGGTAGAGTCCACCTGCAGTGCAGGAGACAAAGGAGACTCAGGTTCCATCACCAATTCTGAAAGATCCCCTGCAGGAAATGGCAACCCACTCCAGTATTCCTGCCTGAAAAAAAATCTCATGGACAGAGGACACAGGGGACAGAGCCAATGGGATTACAAAGAGCTGGATATGACTGAGCGACCAAGCACATTCACACACATCCTCATTTTACCCATCGAAGAGGGAATCTCCACGAGGGGAAGTAGAGCAGCCACCTCCTACCCCCACCGAGAATAAAATTATTGGAAAGACAAGTGATCATACTGTAAATAGAATATCCCAATAGTATGTATCCAGACACAACAAAATGACTTTAAAAACATGCTTCTGTCGCAGTCCAGACGCTAATAAAAGAAACAGAAGAGACAAAGAGTCACTTGGTCAGTTAAAGAGATTTACTGAGCATACAGAGGGGATTCTGAACCATACTCTATCCAGGGATCCCTGACAGGAGAGAACATATGCAGATGTTTAAGCTCCTGGCAGTATGTGAAGCTTCAGATAAGAGCTACAGTTCAATACTTACACTTTTTCCATCAGCTATATGGAGCAAGAAACACTTTCTGTTTTGCACATTAAACCTGCAGCCCCTCCCTCCTCCAAAGCGTATCGTGTCGGGACACTTGAATAGTAAACTCTTAACAACAGTTCACCCCTAGGAAGCTCAGCTGGCATCCTTCCAGTTGACGGTGAGGAAAGAGAACGTCAAAGCAGGGCGTACCCGGTTCCCGATTTAGCTTCAGAAACCCCCACGCTCCCGTCCTCGGGACCCGGAATGGACCTTGTCCCGCAGGTAGGGTCAGGACGCCCCATGGCACCTTCGCCGCTCCTACCTGCTGAAGGGCCAGTTGCGCCTTCTCAGGGTCCAGCTGGGGAAAGCTGCCTATGAAGGGCAGGCTGCGGGGCCCCGGCGGGAAGTTCTTTGGACGCCGCCTTTTGAGGAAATCAGCAAAGAAGAGAAAGGCGACAGCCCCCAGGAGGAGAGTGCCAGGACGGAGAGCCGCCCAGAGGGCCGCCGCCAGGGAGCCCAGGGCCTCCAGCATCCCGGCGCTGTCCGGTTTCGCTTCTGTCCCTGAGAGGCGCCAGCCCCGAGGATCTGCGTCTGTGTGCAGGGCGGGCTCCTGGGCCGCCCCGCCCCGGTCGCACCCCGCCCTCCCTCCTCCCTCCGCGGCTCTCCCCGCCCCTGCGCTCAGCTAACCACACCCCGGGCTCCCGGTGTCGAAAAGCCCGCCTTACCCCTGCTTGCCCTTCCTCCTGCCCTCTCCCCAACTTCCCCAACCTCAGTCAATGCTCTGGGCTGGAGACCAGCCTGCCTGCTGCCCACTAGATGTCAGGCAAGGGATTCCCTGGAGAACATACTTGGATCTGAGAAAAGGCTGGTCTGGGAGGTTTTTTTTTGTGTCTACTGAAAGAATATTCACAACCTAAACATTGAGAGTTATGTTTTATTCCATGAGAATTTTAGGACTTCAAGCTAGTTCAGTTCAGTCGCTCGCTCGTGTCCAACTCCCTGAGACCCCATGAACTGCAGCACACCAGGCCTCCCTGTCCATCACCAACCCCAGGAGTTTACCCAAATTCATTTCCATTGAGTCGGTGATGCTATCCAGCCATCTCATCCTTTGTCGTCCCCTTCTCCTCCTGCCCTCAATTCTTCCCAGCATCAGAGTATTTTCCAATGGGTCAGCTCTTCGCATCAGGAGGCCAAAGTATTGGAGTTTCAGCTTCAACATCAGTCCTTCCAATGAACACCCAGGACTGATCTCCTTTAGATGGACTGGTTGGATCTCCTTACAGTCCAAGGGACTCTCAAGTCTTCTCTGACACCACAGTTCAGAAGCATCAATTCTTTGGAGCTCAGCTGTCTTTCTAGTCCAACTTTCTCATCTGTACATGACTACTGGAAAAACCATAACTTTGACTAGGTGGACCTTTGTCAGGAAAGTAATGTCTCTGCTTTTCAATATGCTGTCTAGGTTGGTCATAGGTTTTCTTCCAAAGAGCGAGGGTCTTTTAATTTCATGGCTGCAGTCACCAGTTAGGGTGGCAGCATTTCAAGTAACCGTGAGGGAACTGCTCAGAGGAGTTGGTGGGGGACAGGTAGTCTGAAGGGCTAAAGATTATTGTTAATTAAAGGCAAACCAGATATCTCAGGTTAAGGAATTCAGCGCTTTTCTATGTATGGGAAGGTGCAAGAGTCTGGGCTCACTAGTATCATCCCTTTGATAGGCACCTCACCTACCTGGGGCCAGTATCCAGTGTCCTCACATCCTGGGTTTCCTCAGGGCTCAACATAGGGAGTGGCTGCAGCCTGATCGCTGCTAGGTGGCAAGAAGTCTTCCTTTTCTGAGTTCTCTCAAGGGTCATCAGCTCACCATCTGCAGATACTGCAATCGCTGATGATTCTGACATACTTTGTTTACTAATACGACAGGGAGTATTCCATTTCTCATTTGTTGGTTTGCTTATGGTTTTGCTCTATTAAGAGAGCATGTCACTCTGAGACCAAGGGTGTGCTAAGGTTTATGGTTTCATTGTATCTCAGAGGGCTCTGCAGACACTTGAGCTTTGTGCTCTTGAATCACCTTCTCACCAGAGGATTGGAGCCCAGCCTTTTGAACTTTGGAAAAACAACAGAACTGGACATCTCTTGTGAGGTACTCTGTAACAAGGGACGGAACTCTTCTCTTTATATAAATTACTTCAGTTACAAAATGATGCAAATGCATTCTTTGTTCCATTTAGCAATTAAGGAGAAGTAAACATCTTTTCAAACTTTGTTTGAAGGAATTTGTTGCTAGTAGAACTGCCTTAATAATGTGTAAGGTCTTCAGAAAGGAAGATATATAGATCAGAAAGAAAAGATAAAGAACCTTAGAGAAACAAATAAAGCATAGTGAGTCTTAGTTGCTTTTTCTTAATTGAGCTCATAATAAGAGTTTGTTCAAAAAATAGCAACAATGTATGGTTTTAGCATATAGATAGGTGATGTGAAAGATGCAGTGTTGTTTGGACAGAAGCAAGGAGTTAGAAAAATTCTGTTATAATGTACTTGAACTTCTAATTAAGCAGTGTAGTGTTATTTGAAGGTGGATTTGAATTAGTTGGAAATGTATACTGTGAACTATAGGGTAACCACTGAAGTTTTAAAAAAGAATTGCAACTATATGCTCAGAGAGGAGAGAAAATGGGTTTATACAAAATACTCAGTTAAAACCAAAGGAGAGAGAAAAAGAGTGAAAGACAAAAAGAAACACAAATCAAAAGCAATGAATAGAAAAAAGTTGACTATGACAGATAATAATCTGTATCAGTAACCACATTAAGTATTTATATTCTGAAGACACTTGTTCAAAGACTGTCAGAGTCCACTGGGAAAAAAAAGACTCCTTTCAGATGGTTCATTATCAAGATATAGAAACATGACTGATTTGTGTAGGTTTTGGATCCTGAGACTTTGCTTAATTCATTTATTATTTGTAGCAGTTTTTGTATGTGTGTAATCAGTAGAGTTTTCTAGATATTAAGATGGGCTTCCCAGGTGGTGCAGTGGTAAAGAATTGCCTGCCAAAGTAGGAGATGCAAAGAGACCTACATGAGTCTCAGAGTCTGGAAGATCTCCTGGAGGAGGAAATGGCAACCCATTCCAATATTCTTGCCTGGAAAATTCCATGGACAGGGGAGCCTGGTGGACTTACTCCATATGGTCACAAAGAATTGGATATCAGTGAGCGTGCACGCACACACACACACACACATATGTATTAAAATAATATCATCTACATACAGAAACAGTTTTAGGCCAGCATCAGAAAGAACAAGATACTTAGGAATAACTTAACCAAGAACTCAAAGAACTCAAGTTTTACATTGAAAATGTAAAATATTGCTGAGGAAAATTAAAGATGCAGATAAATGCAAAGCTATCTCACGCTCATGAACTAGAAGAGTTAATATTATTAAATTGCTCATGTTAATCAATACAATTTTATCAACATTCCAAAGGAATTTTTTATAGAAATAGAAAATATAATCCTAATATATATATGAAATCACAAAGACTCTGAGTAGTCAAAGCAACCTTGGACACCTCACACTTTTGTCTTTGAGCTGTCTATTTTAGATGACTGACATAAGTAGAATCATGTAACATTTGTCCTTCAATGGCTGGTTTATTTCACTTAGTATAAAGTCCTTAATGGCATCCATTTCTAGAATTTGATAGGATTTCTTTTGCCTTTGTGACTGAACATTATTTCATTGTATGTATAGTCCACATTTTCATTACTCATCCATTTATTAAAGGACATTTAGCTTGTTTTCAACTCTTGGTTTTTATGAATAATGTTGCTGTGAACTGAAAATCTCTCTCTTCAATTTATAATTTCTGTTCTGTGGATAAGTGCCCAGTAATGGCACCAGTGGTTCATAGGGAGGATCTATTTTTAATTGTAAAGAATCACCATAGTGTTTTCTATAGTGGCTGTACCACTTTACATTCTTAACAATGGTTCTTAAGTCTCTGAATTTGCTCACATTAGTGCTTTCCAGGAGCTGGAGGAAGGAGAAAATGAAAATTTTCTGTTCCATGAGAATAGAGTTTCAGTCATGTGAGATGGAAAATTTCTAGAGATCATGTGTAAAATGCTGTGGTTAGAGTTAACACTACCGTACTACATACTTGGAAGTGAAAGTGTTAGTCACTCAGTCTTGTCTGACTCTTTGTGACTCTAGGAACTGTAGCCCCCTTGGCCCCTCTGTCCATGGAATTCTGCAGGCAGATACTGCAGTGGGTTGCCATTTCCTCCTCCAGGGCATCTTCCTGACCCTCGTGTCAAACCTGGGTCTCCTGCACTGCTCGGTGATTGTCATCTAAGCACCAGGGAAGTTAGGTCACTGGATTCAGAGTCCAGAGTGCTAACCATTACAGCAAGGAACCCCACAGCTGGTAATTAATGGTACATTTAAAATTTTATATATCAGGTGGATGTCCTATTTCTTTTTGTTTTTGTTTCTTTAATATGTATATATTTTTCCTAACATCATCGTGTTGGTTTTGCCATACATGGACATGAATCTGCCATGGGTATACATGTGTTCCCCTTCCAGAACCCCACTTCCACCTCCCTCCTGATTCCCTCTCTCTGGGTCATCCCGGTGCACCAGCCCTGTGCACCCTGTATCAGGCATCAAATCTGGGCCGGCGATTGATTTCACATATGATAATTTACATGTTTCAATGCCGTTCTTGCATATCATCCCACCCTTGCCCTCTCCCATAGAGTCCAAAAGACTATTCTATACATCTGCGTCTCTTTTGCTGTCTCGCATACAGGGTTCTCATTACCATCTTTCTAAATTCCATATATATGGATTAGTATCCTGTATTGTTGTTTTTCCTTCTGGCTTACTTCACTCTGGATAATAGGCTCCAGCTTTGTCAACCTGAGTAGAACTGATTCAAATGTATTCTTTTTAATGGCTGAGTAATACTCCATTGTTTATAGGTACCACAGCTTTCTTATCCATTTGTCTGCTGATGGACATCTAGGCTGCTTCCATGTCCTGGCTATTGTAAACAATGCGGCGATGAACATTGGGGTACACATGTCACTTTCAATTCTAGTTTCCTTGGTGTGTATGCCCAGCAGTGGGATTGCTGGGTCATATGGCAGTTCTATTTCCAGTTCTTTGAGGAATCTCCACACTGGTCTCCATAGTGGTTGTACTAGTTTGCATTCCCACCAACAGTGTAAGAGGTTCTCTTTTCTCCACATCCTCTCCAGCATTTATTGCTTGTAGACTTTTGGATGGCAGCCATTCTGACTGGTGTAAAGTGGTACCTCATTGTGGTTTTGATTTGCATTTCTCTGATAATGAGTGATGTTGAGCATCTTTTCATTTGTTAGCCATTTGTATGTCTTCTTTTTTTTAAATTTTTTTTATTGGTTTTGCCATACAATGACATGATATCACCATGGGTTTACATATGCTCCCCCTCCAGAACCCTCCCTCCCTCCTCCCTCCCGATTCCCTCCCCCTGGGTCATCTCGGTGCACCAGCCCTGCCCAACAATCCTGGGCTGGCGATTGATTTCACATATGATACTTAACATGTTTCAATGCCATTCTCCCAAATCATCCCACCCCTGCCCTCATCCACAGAGTCCACGAGTCTGTTCTATACGTCTGCGTCCCTTTTGCTGTCTCGCATGCTGGGTTCTCGCTACTATCTTTCTAAATTCCATATATATGCATTAGTATACTGTATTGTTGTTCTTCCTTCTGGCTTACTTCACTCTGGATAATAGTCTCCAGTTCCGTCCCCCTGAGTAGAACTGCTTCAAATGAATTTTTTTTTAATGCTGAGTAATATTCCATTGTGTATATATACCACGGCTTTCTTATCCATTCGTCAGTTGATGGGCATCGAGGTTGCTTCCATGTCCTGGCTATTGTAAACAATGCGGCGATGAACACTGGGGTACACTGGCTCTTTCAATTCTTGTTTCCTCGGTGTATATGCCCAGCAGTGGGATTGCTGGGTCAAATGGCAGGTCTATTTGCAGTTTTTTAAGGAATCTCCACACTGTTTTCCATAGTGGCTGTACTAGTTTGCATTCCCACCAACAGTGTAAGAGGGTTCCCTTTTCTCCACATCCTCTCCAGCATTTATTACTTGTAGACTTTTGGATGGCAGCCATTCTGACTGGTGTAAAGTGGTACCTCATTGTGGTTTTGATTTGCATTTCTCTGATAATGAATGATGTTGAGCATCTTTTGATGTGTTTGTTAGCCATTTTTATGTCTTCTTTGGAGAAATGTCTGTTTAGTTCTTTGGCCCACTTTTTGATTGGGTGGTTTATTTTTCTGGAATGGAGCTGCAGGAGTTGTTTTTATGTTTTTGAGATTAATTGTTTGTCCGTTGCTTCATTTGCTATTATTTTCTTGCATTCTGAAGGCTGCCTTTTCACCTTGCTTTTAGTTTCCTTTGTTGTGCAGAAGCTTTTAATTTTATTAGGTCCCATTTCTTTATTTTTGCTTTTATTTCCACTATTCTGGGAGGTGGGTCATAGAGGATCCTGCTTTGGTTTATGTCAGAGAGTGTTTTGCCTATATTTTCCCCTAAGAGTTTTATTGATTCTGGTCTTATATTTAGATCTTTAATCCATTTTGAGTTTGTTTTTGTGTATGGTGTTAGAATGTATTCTAGTTTAATTTTTTTGCAAGTGGTTAACCAGTTTTCACAGCACCACTTCTTAAATGCAAATTAGTACAGCCACTATGGAGAACGGTGTGGAGATTCCTTAAAAATCTGGAACTAGAACTGCCATATGATCCAGCAATCCCACTGCTGGGCATACACATCAAGCAAACCAGAATTGAAAGAGACACGTGTACCCCAATGTTCATCACCACACTGTTTACAATAGCCAGGACATGGAAGCAACCTAGATGTCCATCGGCAGACAAATGGATAAGAAAGCTGTGGTACCTATACACAATGGAATATTACTCAGCCATTAAAAAGAATACATTTGAATCAGTTCTACTCAGGTGGACAAAGCTGGAGCCTATTATCCAGAGTGAAGTAAGCCAGAAGGAAAAACAACAATACAGGATACTAATCCATATATATGGAATTTAGAAAGATAGTAATGATAACCCTGTATGTAAGACAGAAAAGAGACACAGATGTATAGAACAGTCTTTTGGACTCTATGGGAGAGGGCAAGGGTGGGATGATATGCGAGAACGGCATTGAAACATGTAAATTATCATATGTGAAATCAATCGCCAGCCCACGTTTGATGCTTGATACAGGGTGCACAGGGCTGGTGCACCGGGATAACCTAGAGGGATGGAATCAGGAGGGAGGTGGGAGGCAGGTTCTGGAAGGGGAACACATGTATACCCATGGCAGATTGATGTCCATGTATGGCAAAATCAACATGATAATGTAAATAAAATACATAAATTAATAAATAAATATTAAAAAAAAACCCAAAATGAATCACAGACTTATGTGTAAAATTAAGAACTGAAATTCTTGGGAGATAACAGGAAAATATCCAGATGACATCCAGCACTTGTCAATGATTTTTGAGAAATACAAAATGCATTGTCTATCAATCAAAAAAGAAATTTAGACTTCATGAATATTTAAAAAATCCTATTTATCTGCAAGTGAACGTTTGAATATCGAAGGAAGTGTATGCCATATTTCCTTCAGAGAGTAACTGTTCAGATAACTGTGGTTAAGAACTCCATTTTCTGTGGTATATAGGAAGGACCGTAATTGTTCTGTGATTCCAGTGAGGAAGAGATCAAATGGCCTAGAAAACAGGTATAGAATTAACAAGAGGCTAAGTCTGAGACAGCATTACAGCATTACAATTACACTCTATTTATTTTTTAAATGTATTTATTTATTTAATTTCCCTCCCCATCCCACCCCCTCAAGGTTGATACAGAGCCCCTGTTTGAGTTTTCTGAGTCACACAGCAAATTCCCATTGGCTATCTAGTTTACATATGGTGATGGAAGTTTCCATGTTCCTCTCTCCATACATCTCACCCTCTCCTTCCCTCTCCCCATGCCCGTAAGTCTGTTCTCTATGTCTGTTTCTCCATTGCCACCTTGCAAATATATTCTTCAGTACCACTTTTTCTAGATTCTGTATATAGGTATTAGAATATGATATTTATCTTTCTTTTTCTGACCCACTTCATTCTGTATAATAGGTTCTAGGTTCATCACCTCATCAGAACTGACTCAAATGTGTTCCTTTCTATGGCTGAGTAACATTCCATTGTGTATATGTACCACAACTCAATTTTGATTTCCTCAGAGTATATGCAAGGAGTGGGATTGCTGGGTCATACGGTGGTTTTACTTCCAGTTTTTTTTTTTTTTTTAAGGAATCTCCACACTGTCTTCCATAGTGGCTGTATCAATTTACATTCCCACCAACAATGCAAGAGGGTTCCCTTATTTCTAAACTCTCTTCAGCAATTATTGTTTGTAGACTCTTTGTTGAGGGCCATTCTGACCAGTGTGAGGTGATAGATCATTTAGGTTTGCTTTGCATTTCTCTACTAATGAGCGATGTTCAGCATCTTTTCATGTGTTTGTTAGCCATCTGTATGTTTTCATTGGAGAAACGTCTGTTTAAGTCTTTTTCCCAATTTTTGGTTGGGTTGTTTGTTTTGCTGGCTTTGAGTTGTATGACCTGCTCTTATGTTTTGGAAATTAATTCTTTGTCAGCTGCTTCATTTGCGATTATTTTCTCCCATTCCGAGAGTTGCCTTTTCACCTTGCTAACAGTGTCCTTTGATGTGCAAAAGTTTTAAGTTTAATCAGGTCCCACTTGTTTACTTTTGTTTTTATTTCTGTTACTCTTGGAGGTGGGTCCTAAAGGATCTTGC
>SRVM01010514.1:0-21082 GCA_007570785.1 Antilocapra americana
CACAGGATCTCCTTCACCGAGTCTTCTCAATTGTACCAAGAAGTAGGTATTATTTTCCCCCCTTGATACATGAGGAAATGGAACAAGAAAGAGGTCAAGTCATTTGCTAATAAGTGAAATATCCAGGATTTAAGTCTTCACAGCATGAATCAACGGCCACTGGAGTAAATCTCTCTCTAAAACCAGCCACTGCCATGTATGGAAACCCAGAGGGCCCTGTGATTAAAACTGAATCAACTGGCACGGGCAAAGGACTACTATTTTTACCTGAAATGCTTGACTAGTCAACCATCTAAATATTGCACACAAGAATTCAAATACTCATCAAGAAACAAAGGGAGAAGAACCAAATCAACATAATTAGAAATGAAAACGGAGAGATCACAACAGAAAACACAGAAATACAAAGGATCATAAGAGACTATTATCAGCAACTATATGCAAATAAACTGGACAATTTGGATGAAATGGACAAATTCCTAGAAAAGTATAACTTTCCAAGACTAAACCAGGAAGAGATAGATAATATTAATAGACCCATCACAAGCACGGAAATTGAAACCGTCATCAGAAATCTTCCAAAAAACAAAAGCCCAGGACCAGATGGCTTCACAGCTGAATTCTACCAAAAATTTAGAGAAGAGCTAACACCTATTCTACTCAAACTCTTCCAGAAAATTGCAGACGAAGGTAAACTTCCAAACTCATTCTATGAGGCCACCATCACCCTAATTCCAAAACCCGACAAAGATGCCACAAAAAAAGAAAACTACAGGCCAATATCACTGATGAACTTAGATGCAAAAATCCTCAACAAAATTCTAGCAAATAGAATCCAACAACACATCAAAAAGATCATACATCATGATCAAGTAGGCTTTATCCCAGGGATGCAAGGATTCTTCAATATTCGTAAATCGATCAATGTAATACACCACATTAACAAATTGAAAAATAAAAATCACATGATTATCTCAATAGATGCAGAGAAAGCCTTTGACAAAATTCAACATCCATTTATGATAAAAACCCTCCAAAAAGTAGGAATAGAAGGAACATACCTCAACATAATAAAAGCTATATATGACAAACCCACAGCAAACATTATACTCAGTGGTGAAAAGCTGGAAGCATTCCCCCTGAAATCAGGAACAAGACAAGGGTGCCCACTCTCACCACTACTTTTCAACATAGTTTTGGAAGTCTTGGCCACAGCAATCAGAGCAGATAAAGAAATCAAAGGAATCCAGATTGGAAAAGAAGAAGTAAAACTCTCTCTGTTTGCAGATGACATGATCCTCTATATTGAAAACCCTAAAGACTCTACGAGAAAATTACTAGAGCTAATCAGTGAATATAGCAAAGTTTCAGGATATAAAATCAACACACAGAAATCCCTGGCATTCCTATACACTAACAGTGAGAAATCAGAAAGAGAAATTAAGGAAACAATTCCATTCACCATCGAAACAAAAAGAATAAAATACTTAGGAGTATTTCTACCTAAAGAATCAAAAGACTTGTATATAGAAAACTATAAAACACTGATGAAAGAAATCAAGGAGGACACAAACAGATGGAGAAATGTGCCATGTTCGTGGATTGGAAGAATCAATATAGTGAAAATGAGTATACTACCCAAAGCAATCTATAGATTCAATGCAATTCCTATCAAGCTATCAGAGGTCTTTTTCAAAGAATTAGAACAAATAATTTCTCAATTTGTATGGAAATACAAAAAACCTAGTATAGCCAAAGCAATCTTGAGAAAGAAGAATGGAACTGGAGGAATCAACCTACCTGACTTTAGGCTATACTACAAATCCACAGTCATTAAGACAGTATGGTACTGGCACAAAGACAGAAATATAGATCAATGGAACAGAATAGAAAGCCCAGAGATAAATCCACGCATCTATGGACACCTTATCTTTGACAAAGGAGGCAAGAATATACAATGGAGAAAAGACAACCTCTTTAACAAGTGGTGCTGGGAAAACTGGACAGCCACTTGCAAAAGAATGAAACTACATCACTTTCTAACACCATACACAAAGATAAACTCAAAATGGATCAAAGATCTAAGCATAAGACCAGAAACTATAAAACTCCTAGAGGATAACATAGGCAAAACACTCTCTGCTATAATCCAAAGCGGGATACTCCATGACCCACCTCCCAGAATATTGGAAATAAAAACACGAATAAACAAATGGGACCTAATTAAAATTAAAAGCTTTTGCACAACAAAGGAAACTATAAGCAAGGTGAAAAGACAGCCTTCAGAATGGGAGAAAATAATAGCCAATGATGCAACAGACAAACAATTAATCTCAAAAATATACAAACAACTCCTGCAGCTCCATTCTAGAAAAATAAACAACCCAATTAAAAAGTGGGCCAAAGAACTTAACAGACATTTCTCCAAAGAAGATATAAAAATGGCTAACAAACACATGAAAAGATGCTCAACATCACTCATTATCAGAGAAATGCAAATCAAAACTACAATGAGGTACCACTTTACACCAGTCAGAATGGCTGCCATCCAAAAGTCTACAAGCAATAAATGCTGGAGAGGATGTGGAGAAAAGGGAACCCTCTTACACTGTTGGTGGGAATGCAAACTAGTACAGCCACTATGGAAAACAGTGTGGAGGTTCCTTAAAAAGCTGCAAATAGACCTGCCATATGACCCAGCAATCCCACTGCTGGGCATATACACCGAGGAAACCAGAATTGAAAGAGCCACGTGTACCCCAATGTTCATCGCTGCATTGTTTACAATAGCCAGGACATGGAAGCAACCTAGATGCCCATCAACTGACGAATGGATAAGAAAGCTGTGGTACATATACACAATGGAATATTACTCAGCATTAAAAAAAAATTTCATTTGAAGCAATTCTACTCAGATGGACGAAACTGGAGCCCATTATCCAGAGTGAAGTAAGCCAGAAGCAAAAACAACAATACAGTATATTAACACATATATATGGAATTTAGAAAGACGGTAACGAGAACCCAACATGCGAGACAACAAAAGGAACGCAGATATATAGAACAGACTCGTGGACTTTGTGGATGAGGGTAAGGGTGGGATGATATGGGAGAAGGACATTGAAGCATGTTAACTGTCATGTGTCTAATCAATCGCCAGCCCAGGATTGATGCTCGGGACTGGTGCAGCGAGATTTCCCGGGGGGGAGGGAGGAGGGAGGGGGGTTCCGGAGGGGAAGCATATGTAAACCCATGGTGATATCATGACAATGTATGGCAAAAACAATAAAAAAAATAAATAAATGGAAAAAAAAAAGAAAAAGCTAAAAAAAAAAGAATTCAAATAAAATTCTGAGTAAATATATTATACTCTTTCAATAAATAATTTATAGTATCTGTGGACTCATTTGCATAAGTAATAACAGTCTATTCCTTCCTTTCATAAAATGTTCAAAGTTGTTTTAAAAGTGCATTTCTTCCTCTGCTGTGTGTGAAAGCAAAAGGAACTATGACATGTAGGAATGGGTGGGTGAAGGCAAATGAACCTTTATTAACCAGGTTCTATGTGCAGATGTTGTACTGTATCCACCTTCTTCTTTGGTACCCCAAACAACAACCCAGTGATGCTCTAGACCTTCCTGACCTCTCAAAATGACCTGCCTAGGGCTGCCCCATCACATCTGCCAGAACTGCTCACAGCTCTGGGCCTGAACCAGGGAGATCACTGTCATCCCTAAACAAACAGGTCTGCATAAGGCAAGAGGTGCATACATTACAGTTTAGCTCTGTTTCTCTGCTCTTGTTAAAAACTTTAACCATCAACCATACCAGAAGCAGCTGACAACAGGAAGATTAGCAGACCTATTTTTGAATGAGGAGTTTCAAAACATGCTATTCTAATTTATTGTTGAAATATCAAGTACCATTCCAACTGATTCAATAAACCTGGCTTCTCTGTGACCTTCCATAATGATAAGCATATCCGTAGGCAAGACTACCGCAGAGTGTTCATGAAGTGTTTAGTTTTTTAACAGATCATGTCTGTTGAAAGAAAAAACACTTTCAAATACTCTCAGGGATGTGAAAAGTCAACTTTACTGTTCCTCTAATATAAAATAACAGAATGGTGATACCTCCATTATTACAGTCACCCGCCTAAACGATATCAAATTTCACTAACTCCTCCCTCCTTCCAAA
The DNA here is from genome assembly GCA_007570785.1 of Antilocapra americana. Taxonomy (NCBI): domain Eukaryota; kingdom Metazoa; phylum Chordata; class Mammalia; order Artiodactyla; family Antilocapridae; genus Antilocapra; species Antilocapra americana. The sequence continues at coordinate 4,198 of SRVM01010514.1, forward strand.
GGCTGCTGATTATTTTTTAACAAAGCCTACTGTCCTAGTCCCAGACACATGAACTTGTCATGCCTCTAAGTTAAAAGCTAACACAGGCCGCTTTACATTGTCCAAACTATACATTCAGAAGCAATAGCTTTGACCATGACACATTTCTTTGTCTTTAGTTTTCAATGATTTAATATGATGTGCTTTAGCATGGATTTCTTTGGGTTTATCCTGTTTGAGGTTAGCTTAGCTTCTCGGACCTGAAGGTTTGTCTTTCACAAACCTTGGACATTCTCAGCAATTATTTCTTCCAATATTTCTTCAGCCTTACTTCTCTCCTTTTCCCTGGGATCTGATGGTCATAAATGTTCTATATCCTATTATTGTCCCACAGGTCCCTGAGGCACTTTTCATTTTCTGTTTCACGGTGGGTGACTTGTATTGCTCTATTTCCAGGCCCACTGACTTCACCCTGTCATCTCCGCTCAACAAGATCAAGCCCCCCCATCATGACTTTTGCTCTACTGCTGGGCCTTTCAGTTTTCTAATTTCATTCTGTCCTTTTTTCTTAATTTCTTTCTCACTGCTGGTATTTTCTATTTCCTTTTGTCTTAGGATCATTTGTAATTGATTATTGAAGCATTTTTCTGATGACTATTCCGAAATCCATGCCAAACAATACTGACATATGAATTATATCAGCACTTGTCAGTTAAGGGTGTTTTTCTCATTCAAGTTGTCATTTTCACAGTTCTTGGTATGACAAGTGGTCTTTTTTTAAACTATATTCTGGGTGTGGTGTCTATCATGTTAGGAGAGTCTGGGTCCTATTTAAAGTCTTTTATTTTAGCAAGCAGTTACCCTTTTGCGGTTTAGCATATAATTCTTAACCTACTTCTGTGAGTTGTGGGTCAAGCAGCAGTTCTACATTCAGTGTTTGTGGTATTATTTTCATCAGCATGGTCTGTCTGCAGTTGCTGGGGCCCCTGCTTTTGCTACCTGAGGGAGTGAAAATAGTCTTAAGGTTGGACCACCTCACGTAGGAGTAGGATATGGTAGTTTCTCCTCCCTTGGCCTCTAGCTGACCCAGTCTCTCTGGGCGGGGTTAGAGAACTGCGTGCAGAGATCAAAAGAGGCTTTCTGGTGTAGGAAGCTTGCTGGGGCCAAGCCTCTTCCTGTTCTGCCTTCTTGCCCCGGTGCCTCTGAGTTACAGAAGAGAGGCTCAGAATCACAGGGACAAAGCAGCTTCCTCCACCGGGCCTCATTTCTTTTTTAATAAGACTGACAATCAGATAATTTTAAGGCTCCATTTATTAAATAGTATCTGAAGTAATGCACAGCTTACTGCTTTTCCCCCTAACCTAACTAGAACAGACATCAATTGAGAACAGTTTTTCAGCAAATACTGATATGAAGAATCTACCACCTGACTTGTGTAACATGCTAGTAAACAGAAAAATCAATTAACACAAATGCGTTTGCCAAATATTTCAACAGAGATGCAGTTTAGCCACCAAGAACGCCATTCAAACATTGTGTTAGTCTAAACAATAAATTAATAAGAGCTCTCAGAACTTCAATTTTTCCCTCTGTTAAATGAGATGATGTCTATCCTTTACAAGAACATGTATTTCAAGCCTTTGAGGAAGAAGATAATATGATGGAATGAGGGGGAAAAAAAAAATGAGGGGGAAAAGTCTGTAATATTCTACAAACTTCTACTTCATATGTAGAAAATATTATGGCTAAATATTGCAAAAAGTGTAACTAACATTTACTAATTTGGGGGGAGATTAAGATAAGTTGTCATTTTATACTCTGAAATTCTCCGGGATTTTTTAACCTAAAAAAAGTAGAATCTGGGTAACAAGGTCCTATTGTATAGCACAGGAAATGGTCCTCAATAACCTGTGATAAACCATAATGGAAAAGCATATGAAAAATAATGTATATGCATGTATACCTGAATTACTTTGCTGAGCAACAGAAATTAACACAACATTGTAAACTAACTGTATTTCAACAAATTTTTTAAAAAAGAGGACAAAATAGGTATTTGCCTGACAGAGTAGATACTTTAAAAAATGGCAGTTACTGTTTATAACAGCAAAACAATATCCATCCTACAGGGTTAAATTTTTTTAATTTCTTAATACAGCCTGATTTGTTTTGTGTTAGGTGTGGGTTTGCTTGGCCCTCTGTTATTTTACATCCTTTTGCCATATGAACGTGTAGTGATGTCTCTAATTTCTCTTTTTCTCTAAGAAACAACATACCAGGCCAGTCTCTCCATGGCCACCTATACTTACATGAAATCAATTCACAACGAACACCGCACCCAGTCTCAAGAGAAAGGCCTCTGTGAGGAGGTGGGGAGGGCCATTTGCATTGCTTCGCATCCCTGACAGAGAGGGAACCGCAGACGTACATGCATAAGGGGCTAGAAAATACCTTTTTAAAAAACTGTCTTCACACCAATGGACTTAAGTCTGTATAAACACAGAGCCATTTATAATGCTGACAAAACTGTTCTGCCAACAAAATGAAATCTACAAAAACACTGACATTAATAATGGTAACTAAATGGGACTTACGTGTCAGTCACTGAACTTGAAGCTCTACTTGTGAACATGGAACTGTCTAAGGGGGAACACAGCTCTCCGACAGCCGAGCATGCCTTTCGCATGAAGGCAGAGGAGGAGATGGGAGAGCTCCATCTTTCCCTTCCCCCAGTAACAGCACAGAGTCTGGGTGGGGACAGGACTCAGTGAGCTCACATCTGCCTATTCCCACTGATTGTGAACAGATTTAAGACCAAGATTTAACACCAGTGTCAGGGTCATCATGTGACAAAAACAGCCTTCTACTGGAGGAGTTGTGGTGTTCTTTGAGGGTGGAGACAGTTTGATAGCCTGGATTCACAGGCTTCACACCTACCTTTGCCCAGATAGCAGCTGACAGGCCAAGAACAGGACTGATGGCCAGAATCACAAGGGTGAGCTTCCAACCTCGTGTAAATCCTATTATAAAACCAGTGAAGAATGTTGCCATTGCCTGAAAGAACATTCCAATTTTGTCACCAATTCCTTCATTAATTTTGGAGACGTCACTGAAAGAACAGTGTTAGAAATAAACATCAGGATTATGAACACCAGAACTTTTTTCCTGAGTCTAGTTGAGCGTTTGTTTGTTTGTTTCAGTGTGGGGTAATCAGTTTACATCTAGGATTTTGCTCAGGAAGGTCCCAGGCAAGCATCATGTCGCCACCTAATGCTCACCTCTGCAGGATGTCTTGGGCCTGGCAAGTCCACCCCTCATTCACTACCAGTCATGCGGGGCCTCCTCAGGCCCTGCCAGGGTTCTGGGAACGAGAAGACGCATGAGGCGCCATTATGACTCAGAAGGAGTTTCGTTTCAGAATTACTTCGGAGGGATGGGCATTACCTCCAGAGAATACCTCCTGACAGATCTGATGACCTCATTCTAAAAGAATAAGAAGCAGGTGTCAGAGTCCAACACACACCCAGGCACTTACTCTATGAGCCGGGTGTTAAGTTCTCCAACGTCATGCACGTCAAACCAGCCTATCTCCTGTTGCATGATGGCATGAAAAAACTGTTTTCTGATTCTGTGTACTTGTCTTCCAGCGGCCAGACACCAGAACGAGACCTGGATGTAAGCAGCAACAAGCACGCCAGCACCAATTCCAGAGTAATAGTAGGCGTACCTGGAAAACAACAAGAAGGCTGCACACGTGCCACTTTCCCATCAATGACCTGTCCCCAGCACACCACTCGCCCTGCCTCTTCAGTCACCTGGCAATCCTGCCCTCCTTAAAAGCAGAGCTGATGGTCAGCATCCAACTTCGCCACCCTGTTAGAATGTCATGGTGAAGAGTGTGCGCTCTGTTTTGGCTCAAATCCGAGTTCTTAACTGCTATATAGGCTGACTTCACCTTTTGAAGCCCCAGTTTTCTAACTGCCAAATGAAGACAAGAACTGAAACACAGTGGGACTTCCCTGGCGGTCTAGCAGTTAAGACTCTGTGCTTTCATTGCCAAGGCATGGGTTCAATCCCTGACTGGGGAACTAAGATCCTGTATGCCTCATAACATGGACAAGAAAAATAACTGTTCAACACAGTAATATATAAAAACACTTACATCTGTGCCTGGCACACAATTAACATCCAGAGAATGCCAGTTATTGTGAAAGACATGAATGGTGCCTAAAAGCATCACAGCATTAGGCAAGGTCTACCAGTGTCATCCTGCACAACCTGGATTACCCCTGTATCAGCTGATGAACACTTAGGAAGGTTTCTGCACATCGGGCAATGGAAAGAAGTGACAGAACTTGCCAGAAAGTGAAACCAAGAGATAGAAATGGTCACCTGACTTTTTGGGTTATTCATCTGCCAAGAGACAACTGAGAATAAAAAATGATTTTATACCATCTGCCCAACTGGCCGCCATGAGTTATCTTGAAATGCTTAATGAATCATGTAGCAGGCCCTCTAGTTTAAATTCTAACGATAACAAAACAGGAGCATCTTCTAAAACCAGACCCTTGATCAACTAGAAATGCCAAATTTGTATTTCCTTATCTGAGTCTTCATACAGGAAAAAGCAAACAAGTCATGTGCTTCACTAAGCAATTACTTTTTAGGTAAAAACAAACATTCAAAAATGAAATACAGGATACCAATATTCTCACTTTTAAAAGTTTACAAGTTGCCACCCTCAAAGAAAAAACTTGTATGAGTCATGCAGAAACTATAAAAATGGTGATGTAACAACCAGTTAGTTGCTGATGTCGATGCTCACAGCCTGATGTAAACGTATCTTCCCCAAGTTATACCTGGTAATATACAAAGTATTTATCAGGGAAGATAGAACACTAAACTTTAGTTAATAGATAACTCAATATTTATTATCCAAGTGCTAATGATACAGCAAGAGATAGCTGAAAAGAAGCCTCATTTAACAAGTGGAACGTGTGCTTTGAAAATAAGCTAATGTATTGTAAGCCACCAGTCTATGTTCACTCACAAAAAAAATACCTCGATTTAAACATTTATAAGATGATTTCGGGCTTCCCAGGCAGTTCAAATGGTAAAGAATCCACCTGCTATGCGGGAGACCTAGGTTCGATCCCTTGGCTGGGAAGACTCCCTGGAGAAGGTAACAACTACCCACTCCAGAGTTCTGGCCTGGAGAATTCCATGGACCGAGGAGCCTGGCAGGTTACAGTCCATGAGGTCACAAAGAGTTAGACATGACTGAGAAACTTTCACTTTCAAGATGATTATAAAACACTGTTTTTCATCAATATTAAAAAAGTGTCTCTCCATAAGAGCATCTGGAGGTGTTTGCTTCTCAACTTTCAAAATATGGTCAAATGTTCATTTTCTTCAAGCCTACTAGAGTACTTACAGGATAATGTGAAATCATTTTCTTCTGAATCACCAACTCATGCCTTTGGACAAGTTTTATAAGCTGTTCTGAGAGCAAACTTCAAGGTAAGTAAATCATTAATGAAACCTTCCAAAGCGAGTTAAGGTTAAAAGGACTATATTTATTCTGGAATGTCTTGTCTCATTGTTCAGAATAAGATGTTATATTTTAAAAAATCCTGTTAATTGATCTCATGACTAAAGCTATCCAAGAAGCAAACTAATAATACAAAGCCATTGCAAATAATGTGATTCTTAACTGCATTCCAAATAAGCTGACTTTGAACCCCTCTAATTTCCCTGTAGATGATATTCTATATTTACCAATGCATACATCAGTCCGATCCAGGCTTAACCTTTAGAGTGTCTTTTGCAGCAAATTCTTTTCTTTAAGGAAAAAACCTATATTGTATCCTCCTAAAAAACTAACAATGATGTTGCTCCCCTCAAAAGTTTGAATCTTTATTATATTAGTGCAAAATTACACCGTATCACAATTGGATTAAAACAGAAAGGCTTAGCAATAGTAGAAAAATGTCTACTTACGTGGTCATTTCCTTCTCCAGCTTCTTGCCATACTCTGTTTTGTCCATAATACCTAGTTCACCGCAAAACAAACATACACTGTTACGTCTCTTTATTTTCCATTAAAAATATGCATATAAATAGAACTTCCTCCAGAGTCCAGTATTAATAATCTGCCTTCCAATGCAGGGGATGTGGGTTCAATCCCTGGTCAAGGAACTAAGATCCCATATGCTGTGCATGACAAGTAAGCCCTCACGCTCTGGAGCATGCATGTGACAACTGGAGAAGCCCACGTGTCCCATCAGAAAAAGCCCACGCACCCCCTGAAAAATCCCCTTAGTTCCCACATGTCGCAACTAAGATCCAACATAAACAAATGAGGAAATTTCAAAAAGATAAGCATATAAAAATGAATCAAACTGGTGTCAATAGCAACTTCCACAAAAATAGGTCAAACTAATTTAATCACAATTATAAGCATCAGGGCATCTGTGCAAATCATTTACTACTGGCTGCGTGCAAATCATTTACTACTGGCTGCGTGCAACCCCACACAAACTAAGTTCAGTGAAGCTTATTTGCGAGAAGAAAGCTGAATTGGTTAAGAAGGCATCTGTCAGCAGAGATACTAGTGTCCCTGGATTAAAATGTCTCATGAAATACCACTCCAAGATGACATGGAGAAAAATCTTTTCTGTGGGCTTTGTCCTGATAAATATCAGTGCAGACTTGACCCTAAACCATTTAGTATTTCAACCTGGGCACCACATTGCTTCAGTTTTTATTTTAAAAATGGAAGATACAAAGAAGAATGTAATAAACACCAGTGAGCTCATTATGCAGCATTAGCAAATGTTAACATTTTAGGGCAAGGTACATTAAAACTCTAACACCTCCCTCCAAACACACACACATGTATGCATGCACTAGCTACTGTTCATATTCTGGTGTGAATCTTTTTTCAGATTTTATTTTCTATATGCAAGTATACACATACATCAATACACATACATGCATATTTTAAAGGACAGAATCACAGTTCACATTCAGTGGCCAATTTTCCATGTCAGTATGTGTGTATACGGGGCTTTCCCGGTGGCTCAGTTAGTAAAGAATATGTCTGCAATGTGGGAGACATGGGTTTGATCCATAGGTTGGGAACATGCCCTGGAGAAGGGAACGGCTACCCACTCCAGTATTCTTGTCTGGAGAATTCCATGGAAAGAGGAGACTGGTAGGCTATATCCCATGGGGTCACAAAGAGTCAGACATGACTGAGTGACTTTCACATGTGTGTATATATGTGTATCTTTGTTTTTTCAAAGTTGCATCTATTTCAGTTGCTTCCAGTCTTACTGTCATGTACAATGCTGCATTAAACATACTTGTCCACATATATTATATATGGTGAATATTTTTGTAGGATATATTATCATAATCAAGGTGGCTGGATCAATGGGGGGAGCACACTTTAAATCTTGTAGTCATTTCAAAAGTTACAATGCAGCATAAGCAGGCCTAGTTCAGGTGAGTGTGTTCTTGACAGGTATGGGAAAGAAGAGGAAAAGTTTTTCTGGCAAAGATAACAACATTGCATGTGTGAAGAATGAGTAAGCTGCTTTGGCAGGAGTATGGGTGTATTGTGTGAATGGAAGGAGGTGGATACATGGTTGAAAAGATCATCTAGGCTCCCTAGAAATGGTATATAAAAACTAGAGACATTATGTGTATATGACTGTACATATATATATATATGTACATGTACATGTGTGTGTATATATATATGTACCTATACATCAGATTCTCCAACATATTGAGTAGAGTTCCCTGTGCTACACAGTAGCTCCTTGTTGGTTATCTGCTTTACATACAGTAGTGCACACATGATAATCCCAAACTCCTAAGTAATCCCTCCCCAACAAGAAAAGTCAAATATTTAAGTGTAGCTTTTATTTTAATAAAATACTTGCTTAGATTCTTGGCCCCTTTCTCCTCTGGCTTCCAGAACCTCATTCTCCCCGTCCTCCCATGACTCTGACCCTCTCTCTCAGTCTTACCCACTGGTTCCTCATGCCCTCTCCTCCCTCCATGCTGCTCCTCTCAGAATTTCACACTCACTCCCAGGGGTCTCCACCACTTGTGAAGCTTCAGTGACTCCTACATTTGTCTGAGAGCCACTCAAACCCTCTCCTTCCTCACAGTCAATGTCTGGTTTGGGTCCCCATCACCTCTTACATCTGCTCTAACAAGAGGCCCCTAACTGGCTTTTCTAATCCCATCAAGTCTTTATCTTTCCACCAGATCTTCTTTTGGGGAACAAAAATATAATTATATTGCCTCTGTTAATCATCTTAAACGACAGTCCACCGAATAAAGGACAAAGTCCAAGAGCCATAACATGCCCTATTAGTCCCTCTGCAATCTTACCACAATAAGCCACACAATGGCTTTCCAGACTTTTTTTTATCCCCACCCTTTTTGCTCATCCCAGTAGCTAGGGCAGTGTGCAGTCACCATCTTGGGTTGGGGGTAGGGGGTGGGGGTACCACAGCATAAAAGGAAACAGTGCCCAAGTCTGCTTGATCATCATGTCTCTGAAGACTGTGCCCTTGGGATTGGAGAGGAAACTGGGCATGACAAAAGATGGTGCTCAAATTTCATGAGACTAAGCTCTGTCCTTTTAGACTAAAAGCTACTTTCCACATACTGAAGTGAGATAGAGGGGAGAAGTGCTGACAGTCTTCCTCCTCTAAGCCTTTATTCATCCTCCTCCCTCTACCTGGACTGCCTTTTCCTAGTCTTTTTCCTGGAAAAGACTGGGCCTTTACGCATGAGCTCAGTATGACCTCTTCTCAAGTGGCTTATCTCTAGCAGGGTGACCCATAGGATTCCAGGGTAACTGACACACAATTCAACTGACTAAGTCAACTCCAGAACAGACACGCCATGGTTCATACCCATCTCCTCCTCCCATTTCCACTGGTGTGAGTGCCTAGAGAACACGACTGTGTCATTTATCTTTGTACCCTTGGTGTACACCCTGCTGCTCTGTCTGCTGTACCTGAGCCTGGTCCAAAGACATTCAAAGATTTCACAGAGCCAGGAACAGGAAGACCGTTTATAAGAATATTCCAGCAATGATCCTATTTTGTACACATGTCTTGCATATTGTAGGGTTAAACAGAGACACAGCAGACCACCACCTTACTACCTGGGGTAAGGAAGGCCTTTTCTAAAACCAAGCAAGACTGCAAAGAAACCTACAACTAAACAGGCTCATGCCTGCAATGCAGGAGACCATCTGCAGGAGACTCAGGTTCGATTCCTGGGTCAGGAAGTTACCCTGGCAATGGAAATGGCAACCCACTCCAGTATTCTTGTCTGGGAAATCCCATGGACAAAGGAGCCTGGCAGGCTACAGTCCATGGGGTTAGGGTTACAAGAGTCAGACACGACTTAATGACTAAACCACCAAGCACTGTCCAGAGCCACAATCAAAGACTTCATGCCATTCTGGAATCACATTTAATCACATTTTTATCTAACACAAATATCTCAATAAGTTTAGTAGTTTTAGCTACTGAACACTTAATAACAGTATAAATAACAAATATGTGACACGGATACATTTGTGATTTCCTAACTGGTAAAATTAGATCATGTTATAAGTGGTTTTCAAGCCATATTGCACATCAGGCCCTGTTCTAGATACTGTGGACACAACCCAGAACGAGAGTGCCACTTTTTCTAGTCTCACTGGATTTCTGTGCAAGTAGGAAATCCTTTCACTATCAGACCCCAAACTTCGTGTGATAGGGTACCACTGCTGAGATAATAAGATAATTAATTTAAGACAGGAACTTTTTTCTGTTATACCTTTCTTCCCATTTGAGAAGCCATAATAGCGTGGCATGCTGCAGTCCATGGGTGTTGCAAAGAGTCATACATGACTGTGTGACTGAACTGAATAAACAAGTAAATCAATGAATCAACAAGATAAGTGTAATAACTCATAAAAGGGAAATAAAGCAGTGATGCTACAGTAACGTTGGAGTGGACTGGGGACAAAGGTCTTTCTGTGGGAGAAATGAATGATAAGAAGCTAAGGCAGGTTCTCCATGGACCCTAGAGTATTCATGGAACAGTGAGAAGGTCACTGTGGGTGGGCTATACTCAGAAAGCAATAAACAATGAGACTGACAAGGCAGGAGGGGGCCAGATCATGTGGGCCAGGGAGGCCAGTGGAAGATGTATTTATTCCAGGCTATGGAAAACCATTGAGGAGAAATGTGACCTGTCATATGCTTGTAAAAGCTTATACTTAGGGACTTCCCTGGTGGTGCAGTAGCTAGGACTCAGCAATCCCAACGCAGGAAGCCTGGGTTCAATCCCTGGCCAAGGAACTAGTTCTCACATGCAGCAACTAACAGTTAGCATGTTGCAACCAAAATCCAGAACAGCCAAACAAATTTTTTCAAAAAAAATTTTAAAGCTCATCCTCAGAGTGTGTGGAGAACTGGATCCTAGTGGGTGGGGGTGAGTGGAAGCACAGGGAGGGATTGGGAAGAAAAAGGATGACTCAGCACAGGCTGCAGCCGGGACATACGTGGTGGCCACCTACGCAGCGACTTCAGCACTGCTGCCAGGTGGTCGGAGAAATTAGCAGAGATCCTCCCCTCCACCACTTTCAACCAAGGAAGCCTCTCTTGGAGCTATTTTCCCCGGGTAGCATCTATGACAGACATCATTCGCACAAGAGGACTCTCTGATGAAAGACGTTAGTAAACCGCTGCCTCCAACGGCCGTCAGGTCCGTTCTTGCTCAAGAATGCTATGACTCAATTTTTCCCGTCATCTTGTGCAGGAAGCTCCATCAGAACTTGGACCTTCTGCTTAGGTGGTCACTCCCCTCTGGCACTTGCCTGCCACTCAGGGAGGCTGGGCTCATCGCAGGTGACCGCGGTGACTCTGGGAGCCACAGTCACTGCTGGCCTGTAGAGCAGGACCTCGGGGCTGCCCTGCCTGATACGCTAATATGTAAGTCCACAGGATGGCATCTTAGGGAGAGAAAAGACCAAATGAAAAGTTGGGTTTGAAGCGTTTGCTTCAATTTTAGGCAGAATTTGAAACCACCAATAGAGTGAGGGAAATACCAGAATAAAAGGCAGGATTCCTGGCCCAGGAATTCAGCAATGCCCACTAGCAAGCAATTCCATTCGGGCCATGTTGGCTCAACTTCCTGAGCACTGGTTTCTACATCTATAAAATTATGGGTTTGGGCCACATGATTCTCTGGGCTCTTTTTCACCTATAAAATTCTGTGATTTGATCTCTCATTTATTCATCTCACTTCTTAAGCACCTAGAATGGGTAAGGTATTATCTGTTTTCATTTTTTGCTGCTTTTTATATAACAGAGTTTACACTGTAACTAACCTACTTTTAAAAAAAGCTCTCCCCCATAGTAACAACAACAAAAAATCTGATTACTTTACAATACTACTACTATTCTAGAAAAATTAGACATATTTTAAGTTTTTACTCAAACTTAAAAACTAAACTGCCACACTAAACAATATACTGCAAAATATTTTGCCATTATTTGGTATTTGATTTTTGCAGAAATTTAACTCTAAGAATTTTTCCAATGAAATAGTTGGGAGCAGAGGAAATCCTTGAGCAAATAAAAAAAAAACCATCATGGAAATTTTTATGAAGTACTTAGAACTGAAATATCAGCTATCATGCTAGTCAGAAGCATACTCATCATGCTGGCCTTGACGACACTGACGGCAGTGTTTTCTATGTTTTCAACACCAAGGACACACACTCTGCATATTCTCTATATGTTCATAGTTTAAGCAGCAGAATATAGATACTATTTTGATTAGTTATTTCACAAATAGTTTTCATGTTTCTCAAATGAGTTTTAGAGCGGTAAGAGTAGAAATGGTAAAAGATAAATAGAAAAGTAAGTTATTTCTGCTTTTTTCCCCTTTTTTCCTGAATTATTAACTTGTATTAGAAGTTGAGTGTCTCCTGCTCTCCCTTCCTCAGCACACAGTTTGGTAGGAGACTAAACAGAACCAACCAAGACATGGTTTTGGAGAAAAAGAAAAGTCATCCATGTACCATCAATTGAACCACTAGAGACAAATAATTAAGAGTTTATTTTAAGGGTACCTCTGGGTGACATTCACATCAGAGCCTGCACTTAACTACTGAATACAGTATCTCTTAAGAAGGTAGCAGAGACAGAGACAAAATGTCCAAATATTTCTCTCAATTTCCCCAAGATTAGAAGAGGGAGCTGAACGGGAAGGACTGGCAAGGAATACAACATGCACTACATCCCCAGGTGGAAACTCTGTGATCCGAACATCTATGAAGATGCATGCCGAGGAGGTGCAAGTCTCCACAGCTGGACCATTTTGAGAACTTACATATGCTACTAGGTAACTAAGTGAGGTTACTGTCCATCTCACATGTAAATATGGACAAGGTAAAGCCAAGACACAGTAATGGTTAGTACTCCTACTTAAAGAGATCAAATTGTTTTCTTATGAATGTAACGGCCAAGGAACATTTCAGGGATAGAGATAAAATGTATGTAAATGTTAATGCAGTTAAAAAAAAGAGACCAGTTAAACACACATCCCAATGTTCATAGCAGCATTATTTGCAGTTACCCAAGATATGGAAGCAACCCGTGTCCACTGACAGATAAATGGATAAAGAAGATGTGGTGTGTATTTACATAATACACATATTTACATTACAATCTGAGTCCCGAGACTCAGATTACTACTGAGCCACAAAAAAGAACAACATTTTGGCACTAGCAGCAACATGTGTGAACTTCTACGGCATTATGCTAAGTGAAATAAGTCAAAAACAAAGACAAATATTGTATGATATTATCAATTATATGTGGAACTTAAAAAAAACAAACCAACAAACTAGTGAACATAATAAAAGAGATGCAGACTCACAAAGAACAAACTAGTGGTCAGCAGTGGAGACGGGGGAGAGTAGGGGAGGGGAAGCCTAGGGATTGGAGGGGAAGGTTCAAAACTACTGGGTATAAGACAGGCTACAAGGGATGTACTGCACAATACAAGGACTGTAGCCAGTATTTTATAATAACTGGAAATGGAAAATAACCTTTAAACTTATACAAAAACATTTTTAAAAATAAAAATGGAAAAAGACCAATCCACACGGCTCAAGGTGAGTTTACTGTGGCCCAAGCGAGCTCAGCTCTGCTAGCCTCAGGTACCCATGTAACAGACCACCCTCCCAGGCCAACCTTCAACGGCTGTGTTAACAGCCCCCCATTTCCTGATTAACACAGCTGAGTCCAGCACTGGCCCTCCATGGAGCACAAGCAGGTGAACAGTGCCGTGAGCTGAACACCTCCCACAGTTAGACCAAGGTGTGTCCAGACTTAATTACAAACTGAGTGAGATCAAAATGGGTCACAGCTGTACATATGAAGTCGGCTGAGCTACCACAGAGCACTGAAAGATTCATGCATTGTAAGGTGGTAACACACCTCCAAAGAATATTGCTAAATTACAGCAAGCGTGGGAACCAATGAACACAGAAAGCCCTAAACATTTCCTTTTGGTGACTGGTATGAAAGGAAGGTACCAGTCCAAATGTGGTGCATACATCTGGCCAGTCCCTTTGGAGGGGCTTATTGAACATTTGAGAATTTTACAGATCTCAGACACACAACAAGATTCTCTAGCCCAACTCATTACCGGCATTCACATAATCTGAAATAGTCCTGCCGCAGGGTAAAGAATGTGCTCTTCAGGATCACACACACACACAAAAGTTCCTAGGATCCACAGACAGGTCTCAGAGGATCCATAAAGACCCCCAAATGGCATGCATATCTACGTGCTTATTTCTGGGGGAAAGGATTTATAACAATCATCAGAGACTTAAAGGTCCTGCAAAATCTATGTCACTAATCCTGGACTGCACAAACAGGCCTCTTCAAGGCTTCATGACATGAGTGCACATCAGGCTGTAAGTCTCTGGGCAGTTTAGTCGAAATCAATGTACACTTGACCAAAGGTGACCTGGGAGCTCAGAGTGATGAACCAGTTTCTCCTCAATCAAGTTCAAGGATCTGAAAGTGTGTGACACCCTAGTCCACTCACTTTCTCACTCTGCTAAGAAACTTGTTTTAGTTTTTTTTTTTTTGGCCATGCCACGCAGTTTAGGAGATTTTTTTAGTTCCCTGGCCAAGGATTAAATCTGGGCCCTCAGCAGAGAGGTGTGGAGTCTGAACCACTAGATGGGAGGGGATTCCCAGAGCTTGTTTTAGGTTTCCTTTCTTGATCAGCCAAATGTCTTGCTTCCTATGTGACTGAGAAGACAAGGTCTACAAACCCTCATGTCCCAGTGTACCGACCTTCGGGCACTGACGCTCCATTACTGTCTTCTTACCCTTTACTGTTGGTGAGCTACTCATGCCTGTACTTCAAGCAAGTGTTTCCTCTTAAGCTTAAGTTTCCTTCCTTTCTCAAGGACAGCACTCAAAGGAATCTCTCTCCTCTCTCCCAAAGCATCCCTTTCTCTTCTATCTTGGATAATTTCTATTAGCATACAAACAAGCTGTTAATCACCCATCCTAAACACACACACAGCTTCTCTTGTCCCCATTTCTCCATTTTCATGTTTCCAAAAAGCCCAACCTGTGATGATGCCCAAAATTAAATTTCTGGTATTTGCTGCCCAAACTTATCTCCCTCTATCTACCTCATCTCAATTGATAGTAACTGCATCCAGCTTATGCAGTTTCTCAGACTAAAAACGTGAGAATCATCTTGGATTCCTGTCTCTTATACCCATGATCAATATGTCAGGGAACTGTGTAACTGATTCCTACTTAATATTCAAATACCAGATTAGGTTCCAACACCTTTTCCTGAAACTACCTGGGATACTTCTGAATTCACAGAGCTCTCTCTTTTACTATCTATCTCTATCAGCACTTTCACTGGATGTTCTAATGATTGTGAATACCATCTTCTCAAATTCATTACAGACATGAACTATAGCTCAGACAGTTCCATCTACCACAGCACTAAACACACTAATGCATACTTAGTGAGGATTCCATAAACCTCACTGTGAGTCAATGATTTTTCATCAAGTTTTCAAAAAACTCGGTACCACAAACAACACTTACTTTCATTAGCCATGTTTGGAAAAGTTATATTTCCCAAGTTTCCAGCACCTGCAAAGCTATCCGTCATGTCTCCGAACACCAGCATCATGAGGGGGAGTCCAGCTCCGTGGATGATGGCGGCCAAAGTCCCCAGCACCATATACAACCTATCGAGCCAATTTGAATAGCGAAACTACAAAAGGAGAAAATACAGACAACAGGAACAATTAGCACGATGTCATGGATGGTTAACTCCACTTTCCAAATGTATCCAAAATCTAAATAGTTAGCTCTCAGACTACTAGTGCAGCCACCTTGACCTAATAACGTAAGAGAAACAGGCAATTGCTGCTGCTTTTTTTTTTTTTTTGAGTTTTGCTCTTCTTCTTATGGGACTCAGTCTATCCACTTTATAAAGAAGTAAACGATAGCTGATTTACAATATATAAGCTTCAGGTGTACAACAGTTACTCAATCATTTAATGGATTATACACTATCGTTATTATAAAATAATGGCTATATTCCTTATGCTGTACAATACATCCTTGCAGCTTATTTATTTTATACAGTTGGTTTATACCTCTTAATCCCTACCCCTATCTTGCCCCTCCTACCTTCCCTTTCCCCACAGATAATACTCCTGATCTCTGTATCTGTGAATCTGTTTCTGTTTTGTTATATTCATTTATTTTTCAGATTACACATATGATAACATACAGTGTTGGTCTTTCTCTGATTTATTTCACTAAACATAATACACTCTAGGTTCCACTCACTTTGTTGCAAAAGGCATAACTTCATTCTTTCTATGGTTGAATAGTATTCCATTGTATGTATATGTGTGTGTATACCACATCTTTTTCACCCCTCTGTCAATGGACAATTAAGTTGCTTCCACATCTTGGCAATTGTAAATAAGTTATTAAGAACACTGGGGTTCAGAGATCTATTTAAATTAATGTTTTCATTTTCTTCGGCTCTATACCCAAGATTAGAAGTGTGGTTCTACTATTATTTTTTTGAGGAACCTCTATACTGTTTTCCATGCTGGCTGTACCAATTTATAGCCATACCACCTTGAACGTGCCTGGTTTCATCTTCCTTCTCTTACATATGAGGGCTTCATGAGATGCACAGGACATTCTGGAACATTACAGAGACCTATAACAGCTCAATATAGGAAATACAGTATTTGTGACTCTGATTCCCAAGAGTGGAAGCCACTTTTCAGCTCACGATTTTTCTTGGTTAAAACACCATGATTGCCAAAGGTTCCTCTGAGGACACCATTGAGGAAACATGCTTTGCTGCTTTCAGAAAGTGGCCCAGGGTCAAATATCTGCTGCCTAACAGACACTAGCATAAATGTTAAGTGGTATTAACGTAATTAGGCCTCCATGCCTGTGTGCATTCTCAGTCATGTTTGACTCTTTGTGACCCCATGGACTGTAGCCCACCAGGCTCCTCTGTTCATGGAATTCTTTAAGCAAGAATACTGGAGTGGGTGGCCTTCTCCTCCGACAGGGGATCTTCCCAACAGAGGAATCGAACCCGCATCTCCTGCATCAGCAGGCGGATCCTTTACCACTGAACCACCTGGGAAACCAATTAGGCCTCCATAGTGAGAAGGAAAGGGAAAGCAATGAGTTAGATACATGCTTCCCAAAGACCAGAGCAGATCTGCATAAACTCTTCAATTGCAGGCAAATCACAAGAAAGAAAGAGGGAGCTCTTGAGA
>ML661240.1:0-14611 GCA_007570785.1 Antilocapra americana
TATAATTCCTAAAGTGCATTTTCTTTTAAACTGCTACATTTTTCTTTTTTTTTTTTAAAGAACTGCTACGCATTTCTTTAGGGTGAATATTATTACTACTCTTAGAGGGATCAGACTTCATTACTGAGGTCTCTGATGTCAGCTTACCATATGGAGACTTAAGGAAAGTGTGGCTTGAGGCAGAAGCCACAGCAACAGGAGAGAGTGTGGAGGCCTTTGAGCTTAACTGCAGAGCCTAGAAATGAGGAAATCTGAACTGGGGCACTGTAATGGCATGAATTAATCACTAGATGGCAAACACAGTTTGAGCTGGAAAATTTTTTTAAAAATATAAACGGTTAAAAGTTCTCTGTCATGGCAGAGAGTGTTTTTTTTTTTTTTATTATTGTTTTTGCCATACATTGTCATGATATCACCATGGGTTTACATATGCTTCCCCTCCGGGTCCCCCCTCCCTCCTCCCTCCCCCCCGGGAAATCTCGCTGCACCAGTCCCGAGCATCAATCCTGGGCTGGCGATTGATTAGACACATGACAATTAACATGCTTCAATGCCCTTCTCCCATCTCATCCCACCCTTACCCTCATCCACAAAGTCCACAAGTCTATTCTATACATCTGCGTTCCTTTTGTTGTCTCCCATGTTGGGTTCTCATTACTGTCTTTCTAAATTCCATATATATGTGTTAATATACTGTATTGTTGTTTTTGCTTCTGGCTTACTTCACTCTGGATAATGGGCTCCAGTTTCATCCATCTGAGTAGAATTGCTTCAAATGAATTTTTTTTTAATGCTGAGTAATATTCCATTGTGTATATATACCACAGCTTTCTTATCCATTCGTCAGTTGATGGGCATCTAGGTTGCTTCCATGTCCTGGCTATTGTAAACAATGCAGCGATGAACATTGGGGTGCACGTGGCTCTTTCAATTCTGGTTTCCTCGGTTGTGTGCCCAGCAGTGGGATTGCCGGGTCATATGGCAACCCAATTAAAAAGTGGGCCAAAGAACTTAACAGACATTTCTCCAAGGAAGATATAAAAATGGCTAACAAACACATGAAAAGATGCTCAACATCACTCATTATCAGAGAAATGCAAATCAAAACCACAATGAGGTACCACTTTACACCAGTCAGAATGGCTGCCATCCAAAAGTCTACAAGCAATAAATGCTGGAGAGGATGTGGAGAAAAGGGAACCCTCTTACACTGTTGGTGGGAATGCAAACTAGTACAGCCACTATGGAAAACAGTGTGGAGGTTCCTTAAAAAGCTGCAAATAGACCTCCTCTTTTGCTTTTAATGCTGTTGGTCCTGACCAGGGAATGTAAGAGGAGAAGCAATTTAACCACAGCTGGAAACGCAAACTGGTGTGCTGATTTTATAAAAGGAGTATCATAAAGAACAGTGGAAGAAGACAGGGATCCAAATCTGATTTAAATATCCATATATTTTGGGTTCCTATGTTTGGCCAGTAAACTCATCTCAACTTAGGACAATTATTTCTCCTTTTAGATATCTCACAACAGGAATAAAATAACTGTTTCCACAAATAGAACAACAGGCTGTCCTAAGACTAATGTGGAACTTTCTGATGTTTTAATATTACAATTGTGTGGAAACATTCCTCTTATTACTTTGGAAAAAGGTTGATTAACATTCTGATTCACTCCAATTTACACCAATCAGAACTTCCTCTGCCTGGAGATCTGAAAATATTAAATGTTATTACTTGGCCATTAGATTTTTCTGATACATTTCAAATGGAATTAGTGCTTTTTAATTTAGACTTTAAGAATAATATATACATGTTTAATGTATGCAATTTAATAATATTGTTATTAATAGAGAATTTAGTTACTATAATGGTGTTTCAAAAATAAGGTAGGATACTGTGAAGATAAGTCAAAAGTGAGATTTGGTTTCTATCAAAATCACAGCTCACTGTTTTGCAGAAATTGACCATTAAATCTTTTTTTTTTTTTTTTAATTATTGTTTTAGCCATACATTGTTATGATATCACCATGGGTTTACATATGCTTCCCCTCCGGGTCCCCCCTCCATTAAATCTTAAAATTGATATGGAAATATAAGTGACCCAGAATGGCCAAAACCATTTTGAGAAAGAAAAACAAACTTAACTTCACCAAATTTCAAAACTTACTACAAAAATTGCAAAGTTTGGCTCTGGCATAAAGGTAGAGATATATATTGATTAAGAGTCCAGAATAAACACTTACATTGATGGTCACTTGCTATTTGACAAGGCTGCCAACGCAACTAGGAGAGTCTTAAACAACTGATTGAGGGATATATAGATATCTTTATTCAGAAGAATAAAGTTGTAACTTTTACAATGCATCATTCACAAAAGTTAACAAAAAATGAATTATGGAAATAAATACATGAGCTAGGATCATATAAATCCTGAGAAGATAGCAGAAAATCTTACTGATCTTTGGTTAGGCAATAATTTCTTGGACATGACTATTAAAGCACAAGAGACAAAAGGAAAAGTAGGTAACTTGAACTTCATCAAAACTGTAAAGGGATTTGTACAACAATACAATCAAGAAAGTAAAAAATATAACCTGCAGAATTGAAGAAAATACTCACAAATCATACAGAGATGAGGGTCTTGCATCAAAAATATATAAAGAATTTTTACAACTCAATGATCAAAAAACAATCTAATTTTTTATTTTCTTAATACAAAATTCTTTTGAAACATATTAGAAATATGAAGATTCTTCTTTTCCATGACTCTAATTGTTGCACAATTACAGTGACATGACTTTGCCAACAAAGGTCCATATAGTCAAGTCCATAGTTTCTCCAGTGGTCATGTATGGATGTAAGAGTTGGACCATAAAGAAAGCTGAGTGCCGATGAATTGATGCTTTTGAACTGTGGTGTTGGAGAAGATTCTTGAGAGTCCCTTGGTCTGCAAGGAGATCCAACCAGTCCATCCTAAAGGAGATCAGTCCTGGGTGTTCATTGGAAGGACTGATGTTGAAGCTAAAATTCCAGTACTTTGGCCACCTGATGCGAAGAGCTGACTCATTGGAAAAGACCCTGATGCTGGGAAAGATTGAGGGCAGGAGGAGAAGGGGACAACAGAGGATGAGATGGCTGGATGGCATCATCAACTCGATGGCTATGGGTTTGACTGGACTCCGGGAGTTGGTGATGGACAGGGAGGCCTGGCGTGCTGTTGTTCATGGGGTCTCAAAGAATTGGGCACGACTGAGCAACTGAACTGAACTGAACTGAATTGTTGTACCCCTTCATGGATCAAAGCCTTGTCGTGGCAAAGACATTTACATGAGCTATGAGCATGCTGTGCAGGCCCACCCAAGGCAGATGGGTCATAGAGAAGAGTTCTGACAAAATGTGGTCCACTGAAGGAAGGAATGGAAAACCACTCATGTATCCTTGCTACAAGAACCATAAAGAAGGCTGAGTACCAAAGATTGATGTTTTTGAATTATGGTACTGGAGAAGACTCTTGAGAGTCCCCTGGACTTTCAGGAGATCAAACCAGTCAGTCCTAAAGAAAATCAACCCTGATTATTCATTGGAAAGATTGATGCTGAAGATGAAGCTCCAATACTTTGGCCACCTGATGCAAAGAGCCAACTCATTGGAAAAGGCCCTGATGTTGGGAATGATTGAAGGCAAGAGGAGAAGCGGGTGGCAGAGGATGAGCTAGATAGCATCACCAACTCAGCGGACATGAGTTTGAGCAGACTCTGGGAGGTAGTGAAGGATAGAGGAGTTTCTTATGCTACAGTCCATGGAGTTACAAAGAGTCAGACATGACTTAGCAACTGAAAAACAAAAATTGTTGTAAAGTTATATAGGAACAAGATTTGAAAGAAAATATAAAAGAAAATATTTTCTCTGGCTTTGTAAAGATTCTCGACCATCCCACTGACCAGTGAACAAGGCAAGTACCTTTGAAAAACTTTATAGTGCAGAATTTTCACAAGGGGAGTCCCAGACTCTGATCCACAGAAATATCTGAAATATATTTGGCCAGAAGACTGTAAAACAGGGACAGATTTTCATCTAGAATTTAAATTTCTAGCGAGGAAGAATTTATGATATTCTGCTAGAGATAATAGCTTTGGATAAGGAGCAAATACACTTAGAGGAGGCAGCAAGAGAAACCTACCAAGATGAACAAAACTGTAAATATTTAGTCAGTAAATTATAATCTCTATCTCCAAGAATGCCAATCTCTCACCTTATAGAAGCACTGGAAAATTAATGTAATAAATGGACTTTCTACAGATGTTCTATATTTTGACAATAGTGTTTCAATACAGTGAAATGGTTACCTGAAGTTCTGAATACATAACCACGCATTGCAATGAGGTCTATTAAGTTAAGGCACTCAATCCTTGCAGAGAGCCGCAGAAGTGTGATATTAATTTGTAGAAACATGAATTGGAAATGTGCTATCACCGTGTCTCATTCTAGATTCAGTCATTATCATTGGAATGAAGTCTTATTATTTCATTTTCAGGTTTTCATTAAGAAGCTTTATAGTACGGATGAAACATTAGCATTTTAATGCTTTTGTGAATAAAATTGTTGTTGCACTTGCTCTTGGACATGGACGCAATCCTGTTACAAGTGCTGACTCTCCATTGTAATTAAAGATTGTCCCCTTGACGAAAACCCTGATGTCTGAAATAATAGATAGCATTGCTTTTAAGGATAGTATCATTATTCAGAAAGCATTTTGTACCTATTTTTACATTTCTTTTAATATTGTCCCCCAAATTATCAGCATCCATGCTTAAACCCAATGGGAATTTTTCAAAATTTATCTTTCTCATCATCTCAGTTATCTTTGACACTGATGACTCCCTTCCTTATGAAGCACTCTCATCTCTCTTCAGTGAAGATTCTGGATTTCTTTATGCATATCTGGATACACAATAATTCCTTTTGTAGTTTATTTTTCTCTTCTCATTTCCCAAATTCTGGTTTTCTTTAGGTTTCTGTCCTAGAACCTCATTATTATCACTATCATTCACTGTAAAATGCATGCAAGATGCTGTAAGCACTTTACATAGAGCGTCTATCAATATTTCAATTCTCACTTTTACACCATCAAGTACTGTGTAACCTAACAACTTCATATAGGTGATGATTTTCATAACTTGCCAAAGTAACTTACTTGTGACTAAATGCAGGTCTACATGAATCAGAGACTGAGTTCTCAATGTCTATTGAAAGTTTTCACCATACAAATAATTCACATAAAATAGACTATACATAAAATACGTTACCTGCAGTACATATGGATGCAGGGAGAGACACTCCAATATGAAGCTAATACCCAACCTCTTCAATTAAATATAACATAGATACCTGAAGTTCAACATAAAGTTAAGTAATTTAATAGACTACTTCCCTAACTAGCACAATTTCTTTCCTCCTGCTTTTTCTTTTCATTACCAAATTCCCACCTTTGCTGTTTCCTACTTTACTGCCTCCATCCAACCTGTCATCACCAATCCTTAAATTTCATCTTATCAATATATGTTGCATCCATTTACTTCCTCCCTTTTTTCCACTGCAATTTAAATGATCAAATTCACCATCTTCTAATACCTGGATCAGTTCGGTTAAGTCACTCAGTCTTGTCCGACTGTTTACGACCCATGCCAAGCTTCCCTGTCAACCACCGACTTCAGGAGCTTACTCAGACCCATGTCCATTAAGTCGGTGATGCCATCCAACCATCTTATCCTCTGTGGTCCCCTTCTCCTCCTGCCTTCAATCTTTCCCAGCATCAGGATCTTTTCCAATTCAAAGAGTCAATTCCTAGGCAGGTTGATAAGGAGTCTGGGATCCCTGAGGAGGAGAAAGGGGTCTGGGGTTCTCAAGAAGGATCTAGGGGTCTGGAATTCTCAAGGAGGAGGAAAGGACAAACTTTAATTTTTTTCTCTCAACATTCCTTAGTCACATAAAATGTATTTTTCTTTAAGCCCAGAACAGATGATTACACAACAAACAACTCAGTTTAAACTTTGTACTAGGGATTATATTACAAAAATGCATTCTGCTTGAGGACAGTTTCTCTTTCCTGAAAACCTGACTAATCCTGATATTTTAGAATGTATATTATGGGAGTGGGTCTGATAATATCTTTCTATTTTTAAGTTCTAATCCTGTTATCTTAAAATGTAAACTGTGGGAGTGGGTCTGGTAAAAATTTTACAACCTTGAGACATTCTTTTGATTTATTGTAGTAACTAATTTAAAAAGTATATAACTCCCTCACTAAAGACTAGCCAGGGAGGGCACTCTCTGTCCCCCTTCTGATGTCTATGTCTCAATTTCTCTGTCCCTTTTCACTTTAATAAAACTCTGCTATACAATAGCCCTCGACTAAGCCTGGTCCCTGGTCTTGAAGTTAAATCTTCTTCTTTGGAAATCACGCATCCAACACCATTCACCATAAGCTATCACAATGAGTCAGTTTTTTGCATCAGGTGGCCAAAGTATTGAAGTTTCAGCTTCAACATCAGTCCTTCCAAAGAATATTCAGGACTGATTTCCTTTAGGATGAACTGGTTGGATCTCCTTGCAGTCCAAGGGACTCTCAAGAGTCTTCTCCAACACCACAGTTCAAAAGCATCAATTCTCCGGCGCTCAGCTTTCTTTATAGTCCAACTCTCACATCCATACATGACTACTGGAAAAACCATAGCTTTGACTATATGGAACTTTGTTAGGAAAGTAATATCTTTGCTTTTTAATATGCTGTCTAGGTTCGGCATAGTTTTTCTTCCAAGGAGCAAGTGATATATTTTACCTGAGATGCCCATTCCACATAGTTTGTTTTAATTAAATGTAATTATGTCATATGTCCTTTCCTACTTCCAGACAGCAGAAAATGTCACTTCCCTTTAACTCTGTCATTTGTGAGGCAAAAATCAAATCATCTTAAAGTAGGTGACAAGATCCATATGTCTGAATTTGGCATAAAGTAATTCTCACATTACTTATTAAGTATACTTAAGGAATAGTGATTTTTTCATATTCAGGTTTCTTCTTTGCTTTTCATTATATCTAAGAGTGTTGCCAATATTCATTGCTTTCCTTTTTTCAAATTGAAACATTTATTTACATCTTAAGTTATAATTTTTGTTGTGATTTCTTTTTTTAATTGATCATGGCATCTAGTCCCATCACTCCATAGCAAGTAAACAGGGAAAAGTGGAAGCAGTGACAGCTTTTGTTTTCTTGGGCTCTAAAATCACTGTGGATGGTGACTGCAGCAATGAAATTAAAAGATGCTTGCTCCTTGGAAGGAAAAGTATGACAAACCAAATATTCTAGGTATTAACCTTTCATTATATGATTTGAAAATATCCCATTCAGTTGGTTGTCTTTTCATTTTGTTGATCATTTTGTTCTTGCAGAGCATTTAGTTTGATGTAGACCCATTTATTTATTTTGCTTTTGTTGCACTGGCCTGTAGAATTATATCCTAAACATATTGTTGAGACTGATATAAAGGAAATCATCCTCTATTTTTTTAAATTTATTTATTTTAGTTGGAGGCTAATTACTTTACAATATTGTAGTGGTTTTTGCCATACACTGATATGAATCAGCCATGGGTTTACATATGTTCCCCATCCTGAACCTTAGGAGTTTTATGAATTAGGGTCTTTCATTCAAATTTTTAATCTATCTGCTTGTAATTTTTATATCCCATTGTGATTTTTTTGCATGTACTAATAGATGTCCAGTTTTCCATACACCATTTATTGAAGAGACTTTTTCATTGTATATTCTTGCCTCCTTTGTCATAAATTAATTGAGCTTATCAGCATGGATTTATTTCTGGGCTCTCCATTCTGATCCATTGATTTATGTGTCTATGTTTGTGCCAGGATCACAGTGTATCCATTACTATAGGTCTTAGTGAAAGTGAAAGTCACTTAGTCATGTCTGACTCGGCAATCCCATGGATTATACATTCCATGGATTTATCCAGGCCAGAATACTGGAGTGGGTAGCATTTCCCTTCTCCAGGGCATCTTCCCCACCCAGGGATCAAACCCAAGTCTCCCTCATTGCAGGTGGATTCTTTACCAGCTGAGCCACAAGGGAAACCCACTATAGCTCTTAGCATAGCTCAAAATCAGTGAGCATGATACCTCCAGCTTTGTTGTTTCTTTAGATTACTTTGGTTATACAGGGTCTTTGTGGTACAAAACACCATGAGTATTGTGATAGTAATTCCATTAAATCTGTAGATTGGTTTGGGTAGTATTATATTTTAAAAGTATTAAATTTTCCAGTGTATGAGCATAATATACATATCAATAAATTGATGTCTTCTTCAATTTATTTTGTCAATTTTCTTCTAGTTTTGAGAGTAAAAACCAAGTTTTACTCACTTGGTTAGAATTATTCCTAGGTGTTTTCTTGTTTTTTGATGCAATTTTTAATGGTGTTATTTTCTTAATTTCTGTTTCTGATAGTTTGTTCTTAGTGTATAGAAACAACATATTTCTATTAATTTTGACTTCTGAAACTTTATTGAATTTATTTATTAGTTCTCATAGTGTTTTAGTGGAGTCTTTAGGGTTTTCTAACTGGACGTGTAACAACAGACTGTTCCTGATCAGGAAAGGAGTACATCAAGGCTGTATATTGTTACCCTGCTTATTTAACTTATATGCAGAGTACATCATGGGAAATGTTGGACTGGATGAGGCACAAGCTGGAATCAAGATTTCTGGGAGAAATATCAATAACCTCAGATATGCAAATGGAACCATCCTTATGGCAGAAAGTGAAGAAGAACTAAAGAGCTTCTTGATGAAACTGAAAGAGGAGAGTGAAAAAGTTGGCTTAAAGCTCAACATCCAGAAAACTAAGATCATGGCATCCGGTCCCATCACTTCATGGCCAATAGATGAGGAAACAGTAGAAACAATAAGAAATTTCATTTTGGGGTGCTCCAAAATCACTGCAGATGGTGATTGCAGCCATGAAATTAAAAGACACTTGCTCCTTGGAAGTAAAGTTACCACCAACCTAGACAGCTAATTAAAAAGCAGAGTCATTACTTTGCCAACAAAGGTCCATCTAGTCAAAGCTATGGTCTTTCCAGTAGTCATGTATGGATGTAAGAGTTGGACTATAGAGAAAGGTTTGATGCTTGATACAGGGTGCTCAGGGCTAGTGCACCAGGATGACCCAGAGAGATGAAATTGGGAGGGAGGTGGGAGGGGGCTTCTGGAAGCAGAGCACATGTATACTCATGGCGGATTCATGTCAATGTATGGCAAAATCAACATGATAATGTAAAGAAACAAATAATAAATTTAAAAAAAAAAGAAAGGAAGCTGAATGCTGAAGAGCTGATGTTTTTGAACCATGGTGTTGGAGAAGACTCTTGTGAGTCCCTTGGACTGCCAGGAGATCCAACCAGACCATCTTAAAGGAAATCAATCCTGAGCGTTCATTGAAAGGACTGATGCTGAAGCTGAAACTCCAATACTCTGGCCACCTGATGCGAAGAGCTCTCTCATTTGAAAAGACCCTGATGCTGGGAAAGACTGAAGGCTGGAAGAGAAGAGGATGACAGAGAATGAGATGGTTGGATGGTATCACCAACTCAGCGGACATGAGTTTGAGTAAACTCCAGGAGTCAATGATGGACAGGGAGGCCTGGCATGCTGCAGTCCATGGGGTCGCAAAGAGTCGGACACAACTGAACTACTGAACTGAACTGACTGATATACAATGTCATGTCATCTGCAAATAGTGATAGTCTTACTTCTTTTCCAATTTGGTTGTCTTTTAATGCTTTATATCAAATAATTCCTATGTCTTGGACTTACAATACTATGTTAAAGAAAACTCCTGTGAGTGATCATCCTACTCTTGTTTCAGATCTTAGAAAAAAAGCTTCAGCTTCTCACTGTTGAGCATTATGTTAGTTGTGAGCTTGTCATATATGGCCTCTATTATGTTGAGGTATGTGCCTTCTATACCCGTTTTACAGAGAGTTTTTATCACAAATGAATGTTGTGTTTTGTCAAATGCCTTTCCTTCTTCTATTATGCTGATCATATGGCTTTTATTTTCCATTTTGTTACTGTGGCATATCATTTGAGTTATTGATTTGTGAATGTTAAGCCATCATTGAATCCTTACAATGGATCTCACATGAACTAGTGCCTGATCTTTTTTAATGTATTGTTGAATTCAGTTTGCTAATGTTTTGATGAGTGTTTCTGCATTTGTGTTCATTGGTGTATCAATTTCCACATCTGTAAGATAAGGATAATAATATGTTCTTCATTATTTGTTATAAAGGCTACAGGCTTTAAGGTTTTTACTGAAACAAAATTAGCATCTAAACTGGCTGAAGAAATGACTCTAAACAAGAAAGACTGCATCATTACATGTCACAGCAATCAAAATCCTAACGTATATTTGGGTATGTATTTTCTAAAAGCATTAAGTGTATGTTATATTGCAATAAATAAGTGGGTAAAACGTAATGATTAAATAAATGTTAGAAAAATAAACAGATATACAAACATGTTCTATGACATTTCAGTAAAAGATGCTAACAGAATCTTGGCTGAAAATCAAATGATCAATTTTGTTATTCTCCCAGCATATATTCTTTATAAAATCAGTGCTTGGAAAAAAAATTGCAATTGAAAGAGTAAATGATATGCTCTGTACTGTCCTATTTAGTTGGTGAAAGCATACTAACATATAAATACATTTCATGTAAATAGCTTTTAAAAACAGTGAATCATTTTTGGCAATTTCATAAAATAAGGCAATTTTATATTTTTCTGGATTTATTTGTAATATATAAAACAGAAACGAGCTTCACAGGTGGCACTAGTGGTAAAGAATCTGTTTGCCAATGCAGGAGACACAGGGGACATAGATTTGATCCCTGGGTCAGTAAGATTCCCTGACGTAGGAGGTGGCAACCCACTCCAGTATTCTTGCCTGGAAAACTCCATGGACAGAGGAACCTGGCAGGCTGCAGTTCATGGGGCCATAAAGAGTCAGACACAACTGAGCCACTGAGCACACATAAAGTAGATGTAATGTTTCCAAGTGTATGGTAAGATACTTTGAAATGAAAACTTGATACAGATTTTATATAAGAGAAGCAAGTATGACGCAGATTTAATTATTTAAGGTAAAGCATAACAGTTCTAGAGTGTACTGAATTGTGCAACAAATGCCACCAATCCAAATAAAAATAATTATGAATTTAATTTTCTCTTGGTCCTGTTGAGTACCGGTACATGCACCCTGAAAATGAGAGTGATTAATTTCTTCATAGGCTAGTGCAAATTAAAAACTAAGGCTTTTCAAAATAAAGGTTAGAACTAATATGATCTGTTCTCAAATTTCTATCTTCTTCAGTTGAGATTTCCATTATTCTGAGTCAGCAGGGAGACTGCTAATTACTCACTTAGGGATGCTAAAGTGGCCCTGGGAGGTAGATGAGAAGAGGTAAGACCCTAACTAGAAAACATGTCCCCTACAGGGACTATTTTTAGCAGCTCTTTCCTTTGAAACCCTCATAGGGAAAGTTTTTTATAGTCAGTTAAAAAAAATTCTATTAGCTTATAAGTAGAAATAACAAGCATTATTAAAATTTTAATGCTGAAAGTTACCCCATTAAGACTTTCCATTGACCCCTAGAGCCCTTATTCTTGCAACACTGGGTGGCAAGTTCACCAGGCCCCATCTACAGCCCTGCAACTTGGA
Organism: Antilocapra americana; assembly: GCA_007570785.1. Taxonomy (NCBI): domain Eukaryota; kingdom Metazoa; phylum Chordata; class Mammalia; order Artiodactyla; family Antilocapridae; genus Antilocapra; species Antilocapra americana. The sequence continues at coordinate 11,796 of ML661240.1, forward strand.
CCAAAGCCATCTACTTGTGACCACTGGAGTTGGATGAGCAGAGATCCCCTGCCCATCAGTGCAGAAAGGACAGAGGAAGAGAAACGACAGAGCTGACTAATCCTTACCCAAGAAACTGATCAGATGCAACCATATAAGCAGCACCAGCCAAGTGGAAATCCTGAGAGAGATGTAAATTCTATCCTCTGCTCAGTGAACTCCTTTGAAGGGCTGGCATGAAACCTCAGCAGCTTCTCCAGGGAGTCTATGTCACAAACGTGAACTGTGAATCTAAAGACAAGAAAATACATTGCCTCTGATGTCCTTATTGTCCCCTATGGAGGCTGGTTGCCGAGTCTTGGTTCTGCACTAGTGGTAAAAGAGCTGCCTTTGTCTTGGCCATCCTCTGCCAAACACACACTGGCAATTCTGTGTCTCTCCCCAGTGTATGAACCGCCCTTCAAACAGGAAACGTGAGTGAACAGGTCACAGTAGCTTTTTCTTGGTCATATACCAAGAAAAATGTACATCATGTACATTTCTGGAACTTAAGTAACCTAGATGGTTGCACTTGGGCCTGACTGAGCGACCACCTCAGAACAAAACAATTTTATTCTCTAATATACCTTTGCTCTCCAAAGTAATCCTCTTACCTGAAATCTCCAGCACTTTTTTGCAGCTTAATCTGCTGTAGATCCCTAAGGGCATTATTATTTTCTCATATTCACATCTCTGTCTTTTAAAATTTTTCTCAAACTCCTTAGCAAAAATTTAATCAAACAAATTTTATGTTACCAGGATGGAAAGGAACGTATCATCCAGGTAGCAACCATAAGAAACCTGCAATGACTGCACTAATTTAAGACTAACACACACATGCTTAGTTGCTCAGTGTTTTCTGACTCTTTGCAACCCTTGGGATTGTAGCCCTCCTGGTTCTTCTTTCCATGGAATTCTCTAGGCAAGAATACTGGAGTGGGTTTCCATTTTCCCTTCCAGGGGATCTTCCCAACCCAGGAATCAAAACTACTTCTCCTGTATGCAGTGGATTCTTTATCCACTGAGCCATCAAGGAAAATTTAAGACTAGATGGACATTAAATTTTTAAAAAATGAAAAAAAAAATGGTCCTAGACATAATCAGGAACATATTACAATGAACATGATATATTTTTTATTTTTTTTTATTTTTTTTTATTTATTTTTTTATTATTGTTTTTGCCATACACTGTCATGATATCACCATGAGTTTACATATGCTTCCCCTCCGGGTCCCCCCTCCCTCCTCCCTCCCCTCCGGGAAATCTCGCTGCACCAGTCCCGAGGATCAATCCTGGGCTGGCGATTGATTAGACACATGACAATTAACATGCTTCAATGCCCTTCTCCCATCTCATCCCACCCTTACCCTCATCCACAAAGTCCACAAGTCTATTCTATACATCTGCGTTCCTTTTGTTGTCTCCCATGTTGGGTTCTCATTACTGTCTTTCTAAATTCCATATATATGTGACCCCTATATATGTTGTCTACAAGAGACCCACCTCAAACCTAGGGACACATATAGACTGAAAGTTAAAGGCTGGAAAAAGATATTCCATGCAAATAAAGACCAAAAGAAAGCAGGAGTGGCAATACTCATATCTGATAAAGTAGACTTTAAAATAAAGGCAGTGAAAAGAGATAAAGATGGACATTACATAATGATCAAAGGATCAATCGAGGAAGAAGAAATAACAATTATAAATATTTATGCACCTAACACAGGAGCTCCACAATATGTAAGGCAAATGCTAACAAATATGAAAGGGGAAATCAACAACAACACAATAATAGCAGGAGACTTTAATACACCACTCACACCAATGGACAGATCAACTAGACAGAAAAGTAACAAGGAAATTCAAACTTTAAATGAAACAATAGACCAACTAGACCTAATTGATATCTATAGGTCATTCCACCCCAAAACAAGGAATTTCACCTTTTTCTCAAGTGCACACGGGACCTTCTCCAGGATAGATCACATCCTGGGCCATAAATCTAACCTTGATAAATTCAAAAATATTGACATCATCCCAAGCATCTTTTCTGACCACAATGCAGTGAGATTAGATATCAACTACAGGAGAAAACCTTTCAAAACTTCCAACATATGGAGGCTCAACAACACACTGCTGAATAACCAACAAATCACAGAAGAAATTAAAAATGAAATTCAGTTATGCATGGAAACGAATGAAAATGAAAACACAACAGCTCAAAACCTATGGGACACTGTGAAAGCAATACTAAGGGGAAAGTTCATAGCAATACAAGCTCACCTCAGGAAACAAGAGAAAAATCAAATAAACGACCTTACTATACACCTAAAGCAACTAGAAAGGGAAGAGATGCAGAAGCCCAGGTCTAGTAGAAGGAAAGAAATCTTAAAGATCAGGGCAGAAATTAATGCAAAGGAATCAAAAGTGACCATAGCAAAAATCAACCAAGCCAAAAGCTGGTTCTTTGAGAAGATAAATAAAATTGACAAACCGTTAGCCAGACTCATCAAGAAACAAAGGGAGAAGAACCAAATCAACAGAATTAGAAATGAAAACGGAGAGATCACAACAGAAAACACAGAAATACAAAGGATCATAAGAGACTATTATCAGCAACTATATGCAAATAAACTGGACAATTTGGATGAAATGGACAAATTCCTAGAAAAGTACAACTTTCCAAGACTAAACCAGGAAGAGATAGATAATATTAATAGACCCATCACAAGCACGGAAATTGAAACCGTAATCAGAAATCTTCCAAAAAACAAAAGCCCAGGACCAGATGGCTTCA
>ML661240.1:18690-74144 GCA_007570785.1 Antilocapra americana
GGGGAAAAAATGTATACCCATGGTGGATTCATGTCAATGTATGGCAAAACCAACACAATAAAGTAAAGAAAATTGAAAAAAAAAAAAAAGAATACACAGAAGAACTATACAGAAAAGATCTTCACAACCCAGATAATCATGATGGTGTGATCACTCACTCTCACCTAGAGCCAGACATCCTGGAATGTGAAGTTAAGTGGGCCTTAGGAAGCATCACTATGATCAAAGGTAGTGGAGGTGATGGAATTCCAGTTTAGCTATTTCAACTCCTAAAAGATGATACTGGGAAAGTGCTGCACTCAATATGCCAGCAAATTTGGAAAATTCAGCAGTGGCCACAGGACAGGAAAAGATCAGTTTTCATTCTAATTCCAAAGAAAGGCAATGCCAAAGAATGTTCAAACTATCGCACAATTGCACTCATCTCACACACTAGTAAAGTAATGCTCAAAATTCTCCAAGCCAGGCTTCAACAATATGTGAACCGTGAACTTCCAGATGTTCAAGCTGGATTTAGAAAAGGCAAAGGAACCAGAGATCAAATTGCCAACATCCATTGGATCATTGAAAAAGCAAGAGAGTTCCAGAAAAACATCTCCTTCTGCGTTATTGATTATGCCAAAACCTTGACTGTGTGGATCACAAAAAACGGTGGAAAATTCTTCAAGAGATGGGAATGCCAGGCCACCTGACCTGCCTCTTGAGAAATCTGTATGCAGGTCAGGAAGCAACCGTTAGAACTGGACATGAAACAACAAACTGGTTCCAAATAGGAAAAGGAGTTTGTCGAGGCTGTATACTGTCACCCTATTTATTTAACTTATATGCAGAGTGCATCATTAGAAATGCTGGGCTGTATGAAGCACAATCTGGAGTCAAGATTGCCAGGAGAAATATCAGTGACCTCAAATATGCAGATGATACCACCTTTATGGCAGAAAGTGAAGAAGAACTAAAAAGCCTCTTGATGAAAGTGAAACAAAAGAGTGAAAAAGTTGGCTTAGAGCTCAACATTCAGAAAACTAAGATGATAGAATCTGATACCATCACTTCATGGCAAATATATGGGGAAACAGTGAGAGACAACAAAGGATGAGATGATTGGATGGCATCACCGACTCAATGGGCATGGGTTTGGGTAGACTCCAGGAGTTGGTGATGGACAGGAAGGCCTGGCTTTCTGCAATCCATGGGGTCACCAGAAGTTGAACACAACTGAGCGGCTGAACTGAACTGAACTGGACTGCAAGGAGACGCAATCAGTCAATCCTGAAAGATATCTGTCCTGAATATTCATTGGAGGAACTGATTCTGAGGTTGAAGTTCAATACTTTGACCACCGGATGCCAAGAACTGACTCACTGGAAAAGACCCTGATGCTGGGAAGGATTAAAGGCAGGAGGAGAAGGGAATGACAGAGGATAAGATGGGTGGATGGCATCACCACCTAAAGGAACATGAATTTGAGCAAACTCTGGGAGATGGTGAAGAACAAGGAAGCCTGGTGTGCTGCAGTCCATGGGGTAGCAAAAAGTCATACATGCTTGAGCAACTGAACAGCAATAAATCTTGCAAACATCTCCCAAAATGCAAGCCTCAGGCAGGGGATGTGTTAATTTCTTCCTGCCATCCACAGGTGGACAGGGTTCTGAACAAAGGCACTTTAACAGTCAGGCAGAAGGGCACACTTGTATAAATACACACATGATCCTCAGCAGATTTAGAAAGAAGGGGGGATAGAAGAAAGAAAGGAAAGAAGAGGAATGATTAAAAAAAATAAACAAAAAGTTTCTCAACCTCCCTATATCAGTCAGTGTCAAAGAAAAAGAGGGAAGTTTGATTGCACATGAAATTAAAATTACTGCTCTTATGGGAACTTCCCTGGTGGTCCAGTGGCTTATGAATCTGCCTTTCAGTGCAGGGGTCATGGTATTGATCCCTGGATGGGGAACTAAGATCCCACATGCAGACCAACTAAGTCAGCACGCTGCAATTAGAGAAAGCCACCACATCCCTAAGAAGACCCAGGATAGTCAAAATAATAATAATAATAATAATAATTACTGCTGTTTGAGTCACTGCTACTGTTATAAAGATTGCTACAGCCTTATGAAAAAAGATTCTGGGGTCAACATCATTGACACCTCTCAAACTGATCACAGCCCTAAGTAGGATTTCTCTTCCTTCTGCTTTCTAACCTCATGTGGATATTTTCTAATCAGATCCTTCATGTTAGATATCATATAGGACATAGGTCAGGCAGAGACATCTAATTAATGAATCAGTATCTTTATAAGGTTATAACAATGGTCTGTTGTTTATACATGGATATGTAAGATATATATAACTATTATCAAATGAAAGAGCAATAAACAAAACTTTGAATCATTATGCAGGAAAAATTCAACAAATTCTTCAATATTTATTGAACCCTAGAATATAAACAAAGGGTGTGCTCCCTTTATAGATTCAAAATATTTCTTTTCTATAGAAATCTCTGTTTTAGCAATAATAACTTGTATATTTGTTTCATTTTCATTTAACTTCGTATTCTCCAGTATCCTGAAGTTTCAAGTAAGCCAACAACTGTGTTGTCAGGAAACATGGATGCATCTTTAGGAAGGACTGAAATATATAATGATAAACGATATACAGAATTGATTCAAAGAAATTATTTTTCTTTATTCCATTGCAGTGAAAATCCTCTATAGTAGAAGATATCAAAAGAACATATCACATTTATTTTTTTTTTTGTATGCATTACTTGAAATCTAACATTCCCTGGTAGATGAACATGAAGAGTTCAGAGATGTGAACATTTGTAAGATTTGATCCAAGGTCGCTTTTCCCTTTAAAAAGTACTAAAGCTTCTACATATGATACTTCTCCATTATAATAGTAGAATAATTTTAAGATCACTAAACAGCATTTATTCATTTTTTAAAAATAAGAATCTAAACTTTATAAGAACAGAAATGCTTGAAGATATCAATAAAGAAGGCATCTTAGTATAAAATCCCTAAAGGATGTTTCCACTGTGTAAAAAGGAGTCGTTGCTGTTGTTGAGTCACTAAAGGTGGGTGTGACTCTTTTGCAACCCCATGGCCTGTGCACCCCCAGGTTCCTCTGTCCATGGGATTCCCCAAGCAAGAATCCTGGAATGATTGCCATTTCCTATCCTAGGGAACCTTCCCAACCCAGGGATCAAGCTCGCATCTCCTGCATTGGCAGGAGGGTTCTTTAGCCACCAGGGAATCCCTGATGGGGATTAGAGTTAGCAGGGTTAGAAAAGTTTTAATTATTTTTTTGTTTTCAGTTAGTTCTGAGAAATCTTAAGAAAATTAATTGTATGCTTACCTATGACAAAGGCTTCTTTCTTTATATATGTGACATTTTAAAATGAGAATAAATTTTATTCTAATCTTACTTCACCACACTAAAAATAAAATTAGAGCAAAATATCCCTAAATACTTGTGAATTTATGTATATGTATTCTAAAACTTTATAAATCTCATAAATCATATTATATTCAACAACATTTCATGATTTTAAGTGCAATGACTCTATAATTTTATAGGTAAATATATGCATACCTTTATAAAAATGGCTGTTCAAATTAACATTGTTTTCTGAGGTTACACATATATTCCTTATGAAAACCATGAGACAGATCAATCTATCTATTCATCTATTTATCGATGACATTTTCATGAAGAAACAATTTTTAAGGATAGATATTTTAAAGAGAAAACCTATCTTACATGACACTTTTAATAAATAAAAACGTCTCCATACAAGTCTGTTTATAAGTAGCAGTGGACATATTCACACAAATTTATTTAGAATTTGATAGAACAGCATTCGATTGTCAGAAACTGCACCTCTGTGCCTGTTATTCTCCATACTATAGAAAGTCACATTGCTTTTGTCAATACAGCAAGCTTAAAGCTTAAAGTAATCACAACCCCTGAGGAGCAGCCCTCAACCAAAAAAATATATATATATTTCAGAATCACATGTTTTACACTGTTTCCCAGTACCTCCTATAGGAATAAACTCGGTCACTTATAGTTAGCTGGCTTAATAATGAAAACTTTAATGGCTGTAATTGGTTATTTTAATTCCTTTATCAATTCCGCATTGCACAACTTATGTTTCTTGCACTGGCCAAATAAATTGCTTACACATATCCTTGTGTAAGGTTGAATAATTTACCAGCCTACTGACAAAAAAGGACAATATTGTTGATAAATATCCTGTGATCACAGGATCTCTATAACTTCACAGTTGAGAAGCATCTCCAATATTGTGCAATATGATGATGCAGTAAAAATGTAAACAATATTTTATTATTAGATGTAACAGATACAGGCAATATCTAGCATGTAAAGGGTAAGCTGGCAGTGGCAATCATAAGAACATGTAGTTTTTTGATGATTATAGTTAAGTATCATTAATGCACTGAAAAAAGAAATCTAAATCACCCAATGATCATCTCAGGGCATTGTGTGAATGCCGTACAGCCTTGATGATAATATAATAAGACTTATCAAGTGCAATTGAAAGGCAGATTGTCCCAAAAACTAGTTCCATAACTGATTATGAGAGCAATAGAAGAGAATGTTCACCCCAAGAGAATTCACACCCCTGGTAAGTTTCCTGAGCCAACAGAACATGCTGAGGAATGGATTTTGAGGAAGCTAGATGAGAGGGAGGATGCAGTGACAGATAAGGAGATTTTAATTTTAACCAATGTTACTTCCATCAGTGGTGCATAACAGTTTGGGGTGCCCCACATCTTTGATTTATATTTGGTCTTCTCTGAAGCTTTCATTTAAGCATTTTGGTGGGTAGAACATAGCCTTGTCTTTTGATTTTCTTTTAATTTCTCCTAATGGCTAATTAATTTGATCACCATTTTTTTCTTTCTTTTTATTTTTAAATTATGAAAGTATGATAACATTTACAGGACTTGGAAAATAATAACAAAATTACACATAGTTTCACTATATATTACAATTATTTTTTAAAGAGATTAAGATTTTTAGTTGGGAGTTTCAATATCAAACCCTCAAAAACTAATAGAATGAATATACAGAAAGGTAGAAGGATAATAGTAGACTTGAAAAGCACCATAGACCATGCCAACATAACTAAAATTTATATAATTTTCATGCAACAGTAGGATACAAATTCTATTCACGTTCCCATAGACTATAAACTAGGAGACACTGGAACATATCCAGGGGAATAAAAAGAGGTGTGAAAATTTAATGGTCTAAAGGTATTGAAATCATACAGAGTCTGTTTTCTTATCACTGTTGAGTTATGTTAGAAATCAATATCAAAACATATTTGAAAATAACCCACCTATTTTCAAGTGCAATGTGACATTTACCAAGAGAGATCTTTGACTTAGTCACTGAAAGCCTCAATAAAGTTAGAAGACTGAAAAAACACAGAGGGTAATTGCAGAGAAGAAAGCATTAAATGAGAAATTAATATCAAAAATACTTCTAAAACCCCATGTATTTGAAAATTAAATGTGCATTTTTAAATGGTGGATTTATCTAAGAAGCCATGACAAGGAAAATTAGAAAATATTTGTAACAGACCAAAAATGAAAAGAGAATTTACCAGCATGTGTTGCATGTAGCTGAAGCTGTTCAATGCAAACAAATACTGTGTGGAATCCTGAATATGAAAACAACTAATGGACACCAGCATATAATTTTGTGAAATTTGAACAAAATCTGTACTTTAGTTAATAATACTGTATCATATGCTAATTTACTATCTTTTTCTTTAACAACATAGTATTTCTTTATATTCTCAGAATTGGATTAAAGTTTCAAGCCTCATTCAAAAAATTTTTTTAAATCACTAAGGTAATAAACTAACTGGAGTCTTAGCAGTAATATTAGATTCCAAAATACACATAACTATATCAAAGTTTTGAGTGAGTATAAATAGGAAATCTACCATGCCATTCATACTAAGTCAAACAAGTGGAATAAAAATGTCATAAAATATTTTAGCTAGGTAAAAATCCATAGGCTTTCTAAAATATATATATTATACATTACTACTTATGTATATATATGTATACAAAAATTTTTCTTGATAAAGATTTACTACCATTTAATAGGAAAACCTGTAATCACTTTTTTGTTTGTTTTTATTTATTTATTTATTTATTTATTTTTAAATTTTCTTTACTTTATTGTGTTGGTTTTGCCATACAATGACATGAAACCGCCATGGGTTTACATATGCTACCCCTCCAGAACCACCTTCCCTCCTCCCTCCTGATTCCCTCCCCCTGGGTCATCTCGGTGCACCAGCCCCGAGCATCAATCCTGGGCTGGCAATTGATTAGACACATGACAATTAACATGCTTCAATGCCCTTCTCCCTTATCATCCCACCCTTGTCCTCATCCACAGAGTCCACGAGTCTGTTCTATACATCTGCGTTCCTTTTGCTGTCTCGCATGCAGGGTTCTCATTACCGTCTTTCTAAATTCCATATATGTGCGTTAGTATACTGTATTGTTGTTTTTGCTTCTGGCTTACTTCACTCTGGATAATGGGCTCCAGTTTCATCCATCTGAGTAGAATTGCTTCAAATGAATTTTTTTTTTAATGCTGAGTAATATTCCATTGTGTATATGTACCACAGCTTTCTTACCCATTCATCAGTTGATGGGCATCTAGGTTGCTTCCATGTCCTGGCTATTGTAAACAATGCGGCGATGAACATTGGGGTACACGTGTCTCTTTTGTAATCATTTTTTAAAATCCAGATGCATATCAGAAACATCTTGGACATTTTTGAAAATACAAATGTCAGGGTACTGCTTTTTTTGTTCTTATTCTTTCTCAAGCCTTGATCACCTTTTTATGAGTTGTGACAGCTGAGTTACAAAATCCTTTGCCCATTTTTCTATGTAAGGGTCCACTTTTTTATTTCCATTTTTGATTTATAAATTTGGAATATGAGTCTTTTGTTGAATGTATACATTGCAATTATTTTTTTCCTTATGGAAGGTGTGTTCTCATGTAAATTGTATTCTTTTGCATCAGTTATACAAGATTAGATATTTGGAAGTGCTCACAAGACCCTACAGTGTTTACTTATCTTAGCCTCTAATAAAAGCAAAGGTTAGAGAATTTCTTGAGGGAACATACTCTCAAGTGACTCAGGATTTTTACACATGATAAATATACCTGGAGCCAGTATCATTATACAGCTGGATTTTCTACTTGGAGCATGGAAAAATCAATGGCTTATAATTCATGAAATAATGAAAATAATGTGATGACAGAGTACTGAAAAAAGGTAAAAACAAAACAAAACAAAAAAAAACTCAACAAGATGAGGATGTCAATATTAATAAATCACATAAGACCAGAGAACAGATAACTGTGTCTGAGCGAACTCTGGGAGATAGTGAAGAACAGGGAAGCTTGGCATGATGCAGTCCGTGGGGTCTCAAAGAGTTAGACACAGCCTAGTAACAGAACAACAACAATAATGCTTTCCAGGAAGCACTAGAGACATGCTCTTCAATAAAACCAATAATAATGGTTCTGTGATACGGGCATGGGCATCACTGAGAAGCCAGCATTGATGGGAGCGGGTTGTCAAAGAGCTTCCGTTCAGTTCAGTCGCTCAGTCATGTTCGACTCCTTGCCACCCAATGGACTGCAGCACACCATGCCTCCCTGTCCATCACCAGTCCCTGGAGTTTACTCAAACTCATGTCCATTGAGTCAGTGATGCCATCCAACTATCTCATCCTCTGTAGGCCTCTTCTCTTACCTTCAATCTTTCCCAGCCTCAGGGTCTTTTAAAATTAGTCAGTTCTTTGCATCAGTATTAGAGTTTAGTTTCAGCATCAGTCCTTCTAGTGACTCTAAAGTCCTCTCCAACACCACAGTTTAAAAGCATCAATTCTTCGGTGCTCAATTTGCATTATGGTCCAACTCTCACATACATACAGGACGACTGGAAAAACGATAGCTTTGACTAGATGGACCTTTGTCAGCAAAGTAATGCCTCTGCTTTTTAATATTCTGTCTAGGTTGGCCATAAATTTTCTTCCAAGGAGCAAGCATCTTTTAATTTCATGGCTGCAGTCATCATCTAGAGAGATTTTGGAGTGCAAGAAAATACAGTCCATCACTGTTTCCATTGTTTCCCCATCTATTTGCCATGACATGATAAGACTGGATGCCATAATCTTCATTTTTGAATGTTGAGTTTTAAGCCAGCATTTTCATTCTCCACTTTCACTTTCATCAAGAGACTTTTTAATTCTTCTTCACTTTCTACAATAAGGGTGGCGTCATCTGCATATCTGAGGTTAGTGATATTTCTCCCGGCGATCTTGATTCCAGCTTGTGCTTCTTCCAGCCCTGTGTTTCTCATGATGTACTCTGCATATAAGTTAAATAAGCAGGGTGACAATATACATCCAGCCTGACGTACTCCTTTTCCTATTTGGAACCAGTCTGTTGTTCCCTGTCCAGTTCTAACTGTTGCTTCATGACCTGCATACAGATTTCTCAAGAGGCAGGTCAGGTGGTCAGGTATTCCCATTGCTTGAAGAATTTTCCACCGTTTTTTGTGATCCACACAGTCAAAGGCTTTGGCATAGTCAATAAAGCAGAAGTAGATGGTTTTTCTGGAACTCTTTTGCTTTTTCGATGATCCAACCAATGTTTAATCATCTGGCTCCTCTGCCTTTTCTAAAACCAGCTTGAACATCTGGAAGTTCATGGTTCACATGCTGTTTAAGCCAGGCTTGGAGAATTTTGAGCATTACTTTGCTAGCATGTGAGATGAGTGCAATTGTGCAGTAGTTTGAGCATTCTTTGGCACTGCCTTTCTTTGGGATTGGAATGAAAACTGACCTTTTCCAGTCCTGTGGCCATTGCTGAGTTTTCCAAATTTGCTGACAAATTGAGTGCAGCACTTTCCCAGCATCATCTTTTAGGAGTTGAAATAGCTCAACTGGAATTCCATCACCTCCACTAGCTTTGTTCTTAGTGATTCTTCTTAAGGCCCACTTGTCTTCTCATTTCAGGTTGTCTGGCTCTGGTTGAGTGATCACACCATCTTGATTATCTGGGTCATGAAGATCTTTTTTGTGTATTTCTTCTGTGTGTTCTTGCCACCTCTTCTTAATATCTTCTGCTTCTGATACGTCCATACCATTTCTCTCCTTTATTGTTACCATCTTTGCATGAAATATTCCCTTGGCTTATCTCACTAGAATTAATGCAGTTAATAGGATTCTGCAATAGCAGAGGCCAGGTGGTTGCATTTTACCTTTAATAGGAAAGTGGACATATAACTGTAAGAAGCAGACTGGAACCCAGGGAGTATTGACTCCCAGGAATTTGTGGCTGTGGCTAATACATCATGCTGTCCCTAAGGTCAAAAGTCATAGGCAGCCAACAAGGATATTGATTGACCTACATAATCTTCAACCAAAAAATAAATTAGTTTCACCGTAGCCAGTGTCCTGACCTAAATCAGTTTTAGTCCTTGAATTCCTGAAACTAAGTGGAGCCAAGGTCATCTAGAAGAAAGACCATGTGCTACCACAAGAAGAGCAGAAGTTTCCCATCCTTGACCTACAGGAACCTGTAGCCATTTGTCAGAGAATCATTCACTGAGGAAAATAGAATTTCCAGCTATTTGCATGACTTTTGGATACATGGTCTTATCTAACACTGGTATCCCAGTGACAGCATAATGGCATATGAATTGATTAGCCATAGTGGTGGGAAAGAGGCTATTTATGGATCCAGCAACACTGAGTTTCCTCTAACAAAAGCATGTCTAGCTGCACGTGCTACTGAATGCCTGAGTTGTGGGACACATTTAGAGACTGACAGGGGGATAACAGGTTGATTAGGTCACAGCCCTTCCACCAGACAGGTTCAAGGTATACATATGTATTGGGATTGAAATGTATTCTGAACATAAATGCATCTCTCTTGCTTATAATATGTCAAAAAAGTATCTGGGTGCTTATTTAAGTGTGTAATTTATCACTGTTGGATCCTGTCTCAAAAACTTGAACTTCCCAGACTCCCAAATTTGAGATATAAATATCTTATATTTAGGCTACCCCATCTATGGTATTTTTTATAGCACCCAAAGCAGATTAAAACATCTCCCTAAGGAGAAAAGTTAACCTCCTGTGGAGTCGATGTGCTATCCTACAAGATACAGTGTACATCTGAACCATAGAGCACATATGTCTGAGAATAAGAAGTGGAGTTGAAGTGACTTGTCTCCCCATTAAACCCAGTGACTCACCTGGGGACTTAATTCTTCCTGTCCCCTTAACTTTAATCATAAACTGGTCTAGAATTCCTATTTGCAATGGGAGAGGCAGTTCTTCCGTGGGCACAGTAAGGATTCTCCTAAATCTAAAATTATAGTCACTGGGACCCTGGTTGTTCAGTGGCTTAAACGGGGCTCCATGCTCCCAGTGCAGGGGTCCTGGGTTCAATCCCTGGTCAGGGAACCAGATCCCACATGCTGAAAATAATTTAAGAGTTCACATGCCACAGCTAAATTTCCCATGTGCTACAGTGAAGAACTGAAACAGCCAAATAAATAAATAAAAACTAAAAACAAAATTATTTTTTTTTTAAATTACAAATAAAGTAAAATTATAGCTGCTGCCTAGCAGTGCCAGGGTTCTCATATTGATAAACCAATAGGGAAAGGAAGGAGTTACTCTACTGGAAAGGTAATTGATGTGAGTTATCATAAGGACATAGGTTGATATTACATAATAGGAGCAGGGAAACAGATTTATGGGGGCAAGTGATTGATGCTTCCTATCAGCAGATAACCATAAATGGTCATTTTTAGCTACATAATTAGGGACTCAGACCCCTTGAGATGAAGTTCTGGGTTCCCCCAGGAGTGTGCTGGAGCTACTAAGACCAGCTTATGTTAGTCAGTTGACACTGAAGAGGGTTGGCATGCCTTTCTCCGGGATCTTCTTGATCAATACAGGGATTGAACCTGTATTGACAGGGAAGTTTTTTTTTACCACTAGAGCCACCTGGGAAGCCCGGAAATTTGTGAGCTGGTTGTTAATTATAGCCATAGTTAAAAGTTAAATTATTTAAATTTGTAATTAAACAAGTTACATGAAGACCAAAGGTAATAAATATTTAAAACTCATACCGTCCTATTTACTTTTTTGTTATCATCTATATTTCTGAGATCTGCTATTTATTTATTTGCAAGTCACATGTAATGGTGTGCTACTGTACATCTCTCTCCAACTCAATCCCTAACCTTACATGGATAGCTTGAATTTGGCCACGATGATAATTTTATACCATGGAAATTTGGAAACGCTACGAAATCAAGGATTGGTTTATTTCTTTGTTGACTGTCCAGAACAACAGCCAACAGTCTATAGCCTACAGGCATAATATATCTTGTGGTCTTTTTCTTCTAAAGACTACAAGCTAAGAATGTTGTTTATATTTTAAACAATTATTAAAAACAAACGAAAGAGAAAAAAAATGTAACAGGAATTGTACGTGGCCACAGACTTAAAATGTTTACTTTATCTTCCTTTACAGAAAAAAAAGAAGTGCTGATCTAGATTTTACAAAGTGATAGAGAAGATGTTAATAGTGGAGAGGAAACTTCAGAGTATGTAAGATCTATAGCTGTTACATGCTGAGTAGCACATATAATGAAGGAAATAGCTTCAAAAACTATTACCTGACATCATAATTTGATTATGCCAAAGTTTTGACAAAGGTCTTGGCAGTTTCATTTTGCTTGTGTGTGTGCGCGCGCATGCTCTCAGTTGCTCAGTTGTGTCTTACTCTTTGTGACTCCATGGACTGTCACCCGCCAGGCTCCTTTGTCCATGGGGATTCCCCAGGTAGGAATACTGGAGAGGGTTGCCATTTCCTATTTCAGAGGATCTTCCTGACCCAGACTTCGAACCTGAGTCTCTTGCCCATCCTGCATTGGCAGGCAGAATCTTTACCACTGTGCCATCTGTGAAGTCCAAATTTGTTTGTACACCATGAATAAAAACATATAAATGAAGATTTAGATTGGAAGTGCACTTAGAGAGTCAGTAGTTAAGCAATCACCAGCACACCACTGAGGGTACCCCAATGACAAGACACTTTGGCCAGGACCATCACTATTTGAAGGTAAAGGGGCTTGACCATGGGTAGTAGAAAAGGGAAATCCTGAGCATCAACGGTGACTTCACAAATCATTGCATCAGAGAGAAGTGTGGCTTTGCCCATTAATCTTTTTGTTATAAATATCTTTCTTAGAAATTGAAACTGGTCATCACCTTGAGGAGTGTTAACAGGATGGAGAACAGACAAAATTGAGAAATGAGAGTGAGACTGCATCAGGAGCTGACAGAGCTTCACTCAACTCCCTCAGTATTTTCAACCTGCCTCCACTGATTTACCTGCCAGTACTTTTGTCTCTGTGCCTGAGGCCTATTGTCAATGCCAGAAGACCACTGTCAGCTCAGGGCAGCCCTCAGATGCTCAGAAATGAGCAGCCCTGGGATCATTCCTTAGCTATTGACTGGAAGCGCTTGATGGATAAGAGTTCCTCTACCTTTACCCAACCGGTGGGATATTTCTGAGACTGTGATTTGTACTGTTTCCTCAAGTGTCCTTGCGGGTTTGAGTTCCAGTCACCCACAGTGGTTGCTAACTAAATAAAGCATCTTTGACTGACTACTTCCCTTCTTTGTTCTGAATTTTCCGTTCCCTTCTTGCTGGTTTTGGAGCTCCATCTAAAATGTTTTCACTGGAATTCTTATCTCAGGGTCTGATTTCCCAATAACCCAAACTAAAACCCCCAGCCGCGGCTCAAGAAATCCTCCTAAGTGCTGATGTGAACTTCAGTGCTTTCTAAAAGTGTTGGCAGTCTCTGGAGAGGAGCAGAAAAGTCTAGTCCACCATAATTATGATGTCAAATCATGATGTGTGATTGAAAAAGCAAAGTGAAATAAAGTGAATACATTGTACTTGTAATCATACATGACAGTGAATTGTTCTCTTTTTTTCTTTAATCATTTGAAAGGTCATTAGAATAATCTCTGATAAGTGGAGCGGAAAAAATTAAAAGTACAAAAAGTACTATAGTTAAAACCAGGCAAGAACTTCTGGCTGACATATAATTTTTCTAGGCCTATCAATCTTTCTGTCTATCTAGGTATCTACTTATTTATCTCTCCTACAGTCATTCTGAGTTGTAAAGTGATAAACTCCTCCCTGTTTTTGTGATAAGCATTAAATATGTCATTAAAGGAGAAGAGAAGTCGAAGAAGTATGGTTTTTTGTTTGTTTGTTTTCTAAATTACAGAGAAACACTATAAATCCTCTAAGTCATCATTTCCTAAAATATGCCCTGGGGAAACACTAGTCCTATAGCTCCTAAAAATCAGTAAAGTCAGGGACTTCCCTGCTGGTCCAGTGACTAAGAATCGCCTTGCAATATAGGGGATTCAGATTTGATCCCTGATCTGCGAACGAAGGTCTCACATGCCATGGAGCATCTAAGTCCACGCACTGTAACTGCTGAGCCCGGGAACCACGACTACCGAAGCCCACACACTGTGGAGCTCGCGAGTCACAAATACTGAGCCCAAGCATCACAACTAGAGAGTCCTGTGCTGCAATGAATGCTCCACCACATGATGCAACCAAGATCCCACACGCCACAACTAAGACCCGATGCAGCCAATAAATAAATCTTTTAAAAATAATAAGAATATATCTTCTGGAAAAAAAGTAGTAAAGTCAGAGACCATGAGAAATATTGTCTTTCCCCTGCACTTCGCTCATCCCAGTACTCCTTTCTGTCACAATGCAAATGTGAAATTCACATTTTAATAAGCTTTTGTTCTTAAATATTGTTTTACTTAGTATTCCTCTAACTTACATTACTGAGAAATTGTAAATAAGTGTGTTTGTATGTGTGTAAAAATACATATTAAGTTCTTGATTTTTATATCAGGAGTCAAGCAAATCTCAAAAAATATTTTGTTATCTCAAATACTATTTGCCATACATTTCATATATTTAGTCCAATAAATCAAACATGACCACTATATGTTAAATACAGAGTCTTGCCTGTCATAAATATAAAACCTTACATTAATTGACCTGTTATTTATCAGTATCAAAATGTCCAAGATGTAAATTTTTTGTATTTGTACTCAGATAATTAAGGGATATTATCTAAGTCACCTCAAAACTTATTTAAATGATATAAAAGATAATTATGTTTAAGCAATGAATAAAAACAGATGTTATGAGGGATATGTAGAGAGTAGTTTATTTTCTTATCATGAATAATTTGAAATTTTGGAGGAAAACAAGATTTATGTGAATTAGGAGAGCGCAAAAGTTACAATGCATAACAGAATACTGAGCACCATTATAAAATAGAAATGTAGAGGGAGAGGACATATGTATACTTATGGATGATTCATTTTGATATATGGCAGAAATGGACACAATATTGTAAATAAATTATCCTCCAGTTAAAAATTAATTAATTAAAAAAGAAGTGTAACACAGTTTCATAGAAAATCAGTACAAGTATAAATTTCACTATTCCTCTGAATCATTCTTACTCTTATAATAGTAGTTAATTATTTTGAGACTATGTCACTATTTATTTTACTCATATTGGACTGCTCCATAGCTTGATTCATGATTCTCACCAGTTTCCCTTGATACAGTGAGAACTTTCTGCAAAGGCACAGTAATCTTCATGTTAATATAGCTAGGAATTTCAAGGGCATACCTGATATAACAATGTGTTGTCATAAATATTTCTGACATTTATGCATTATACTTTCTTTAAAAGCAAGTTAATATTTCAAAAATAAATTAATGGTAACATCATTTCTCAGCTCAATTATAAAATATGCTAATGTGTCAGACATTCTTAATGCATCAGGATTGGCTGGGGACTTCTATAGCTGAAGTGAAAAAGAATTTTAAGAAGCAGTATTCCATGGTGAATAATTTAACCATATGGTCATTGGCTTTGATTTAGTACAGTAATGGGTGTTAGGAATTTTATCATGTAACTGGAATAGATCTATTACTTCTAAAAATGACATTTTACAAAAAAGGAAATATAAATAGTATGATGAAAATTTCAGTTATTTTATTTCTCTCCAAATTTTACCATGGTCTTTTCAAATTCTCCAAGGAAACATATTTCCTTTGGCATATTAGAAATGACTTATCCAATTCAGCTTTAATTCCAGAATCCTGACAATTTTAATGTAGGAATTGTATTTTGGATGAATTTTAATAAATCAGAAATTATCAGGGAAATTTCCCACAATTAAACTTTGCTTAGGCTTAAATACCAGAGGACAGAGAGAGAGAATGAGAATGAGAACAAGAGTGAGAGCTGGAAGATAAAACTATCTTGCATTAATGAGGTAAAGTGTTCAAGTTCAAACTGCAAGCACATTTTTTTTTAAATCCAGCAATATGTATTTTATGTATATGTGGGAGGGGTGTATTAAAATATATATGTGTTTATTTATAACATAAGGGTGTGTGTAAATTCACACTTGGTTTTGAGTCAATAGTTTTGTCTTCTACTGGGTAAAAACAATGTCCATGACACTGAGTAGTCATTTCACCTGGTTGCCCATATTAACATACACACACTCCTGTATTAAAACGGATAGCCAACAAGGACGGGAACTCTACTTATTATTCCATAATAATCTATATGGGAAGAAAATTTGAAAATGAATAGCTATATGTATATGTCTATATCAGATATTTTGCTGTACACCTGAAACTTAACACAACATTGTAAATCAACTATGTTGCTATTGTTGTAGTTTAATGCTAAGTTACATCTGACTCTTTGTGACCCCATGGACTATAGCCTGCCAAGCTCCGTGTCGATGGGATTTCCCAGGCGAGAATCCTGGAGTGGGCTGTAACTTCCTTCTCCAGGGGATTTTCCTAACCCAGAGATAAAACCTGCATCTCCTGTGTCTCCTGCATTGGCATGGTGAATTCTTTACCACTGAACCACCTAAAAGAAATAAATCAATGCACTTGCTGATAGGGAGTATAAAGGGCATCCTGGGCTTGCCACATGCACGCCTGAAAAGCAAAAAGGTCATAATTAGGATGAAGGACAGTGAAGGTCCTTGACTGAGCTTTGGTAAAATTTAGGCTGAAACATTTATGTATCCCATTAAATTTTTGTTTTAAATGCAGCAAAGTGTAATAGTGTGACTTTGCATAGGCTATATCAGTTTTTTTTTTTTTTAGCACTTGTGTCTTTATTTAAAAAAATAGGGCTAATAATACCTATCTTCAGTTTTTCATGGTTTTGTATTAATATCAAGGAGTGATGGTAATTGAAAATGCCTCCACAAATATACAGTTTTATGTTTCCTTCTAGTTTTGCCTCTAACTGTATTTGTCACCCAAATCTGTTAGGCCTGCATGAGAGAGTATGAGGAATACATTGAAGCAAAGAAAATAAAAGAGATATAAAAATGGGATTACCATTTAGAGAAAACATGAAATGCATTTTTCAGCTGACACTTACAAATGAAAAGCAATGGCATGAGTGAAAATGCAGTGTCGGCATTGACATTCTGTGGTCGAAGAAAGCCATAGAGAGAAATACTGCCTGCGTGTCGTAACCTTGTACAGAAATCTGAACAACTGAAAAGTATCACAGGGAGGGTGAATGTCTTCTGATATGCTAGAAAGCTAAAACTATCAGACACCAGATTCTAAAAGTTAACGTCATGATTATGTATTTAATTGTAGCAACGGGCTATTTTATCATCCTTTAAAATGGCATTGTTGGTGGAACAATTGATCAGCGATAGATCGAGGCTGATTTTAGGTGCAATTTTGGTTTAGTCCTCCTGGAAACGATCCCCAAACCAGACTTTACTAGCTCTCTCTCGCTCTGCTTTTAATTCGTTTCATGTTGTTTCTTCCTGCTGGCATTCATTTTCACTGCGCTCACTGTCAGATAGGTATTTTCCCTCTGTTGCCCCCAGTGTCACTCTCCTCCCAAGGTGACGCTGTCATAGTCATTTTGTCACCTAAATCAGCAAGGCCGTCCTCTCTCTTGACCAGTACACTAACATCTGTCATCTCTGATAGCCTGGTCCCAATTAAGAACTTTGTGTCAAAATAAACTTCATTGCCACCACAGTCAGGTTTTAATAAGGAGAGGAGTGGATTAGAATTGCTTGATTGGAAAAACAAAAATTTAACATGCACTTGTGGAGCTTTCATTACATCCATCTTTTTTGTTCAATTTCTTATATTTTACTACCTACTGTTTATGCTCATCCCACTCTTTCCTTGGATGTTTACAATTAAACATGATGTTCATTAAATTAGCATTGAGGCCGTGAGGAAAAAAAAAGATAAAACAGTGACTTCTTAAGCATTATTGCTCAGAGATATAGGAGGACAGTCACTATATTCATGAGGCACCTCAGCTATTTCAAGTGTAATATTCTTTTTGCCACGGTTGCTACTCTGGTGGAAACCATATTTCAGTTTGATCCTATCTCTCCTATATTCTGACTTCATGATCCAAACCAAGTGGCTTAACTTTTCAAACATATTTTCTTATAAACAAATGAGCACTGTAGGTCTTGAGGGTTTAGAAAGTGAAAGTGAAAGTGAAATTCAGTCGGTCAGGTCCGACTCTTTGTGACCCCATGGACTGTGCAGTCCGTGGAATTCTCCAGGCCAGAATACTGGAGTGGGTAGCCTTTCTCTTCTCCAGGGGGTCTTCACAACCCAGGAATCGAACCCAGGTCTCCCACATAGCAGGCAGATTATTTACCAGCTGAGCCACCAAGACATCATATTATTTACTTACCCATTCATTCACTACAATTTCTTGCACATTACATTGTAAACTCCAGAACCAAAGGGCCATTTCTACTGGCTTAACTTTCTGTTCACAGTGCCTAGTACTATGCCCAGAAAATAGTAAATAATAAATATTTGAAAGACTGCCTAAAAGATTAAGCTGTATCTGTATCAAAAACTAAAATAAATGAATAGGAACTTGGATAGTCTTCTGAAAAGTAATTTTGTAGATGATATGATAAATTTCTATGCATAGTGATTAAATCCCACTATTAGGTACTAACATAAAAGTAACAGATTTGAAAATATAGGAGGGTTGACTTGAGACAGGCAATAGCTTGGCTTATAAAACACTGACTTAAAATAAACCACCAATTGAGGAACTAAACTTTATATTTCTTAGAAAACATTTTTTTAACTCATCTGAGTGTAGATGGTAGATTCTGTCAACTGGTTTTGGGGGGTGAGCAACTGCTTTTGCCTCATTTCAGTTTAAGTGTCACTATTGAACAACTGTTGAGCTCCATTCAGCAGCTGTGGGGCATAAAGCAGAGCTCCCATTCCCATATCACTGATATCGCTGACAGGGCAGGGTCCATACCTCACCCAGCCTCAGGTCTACCCTGGGTGCTTGACATCACCAGGTTGGACCAAAGGGGAAATCATCAGGCCACACCTCCTCAGGCACAGTAATTAAAACAAGTTCTTACATATTATAATGTTATAGAATGACAGTTTAGCTTTATAAATTGTTTCACTTAGTAAATGTTTATAATATTTACATATTTCTACTAGAATAGAAGTGATGTAGAAGAGCAAATTTAAAGAACAGTCTAACTTAGTGTATCTTGAAATATACTTGTAAATAAGATATGTGCACACTAATATATACATACACATTGATTAATAAGATATACCTATATATTCATGCTAAAGTAATGTGTTCACATAAACATTTAGAAGTATGGAGATATCTATCTATCTATCTATCTGTATATTTACACAGAAGACTAAAGTTCTTCTCTGATAGTGCTAGTGGTGAAGAATCTGCCTGCCAATGCAGGAGACCAAGAGGTTTGATCCCTGGATGGGAAGATACCCTAGAATAGTAATGTCAACCTGATCCAGTGTTCTTGCCTGGGAAATCCCACGGAGAGAGGAGCCTGGCAAGCTACAGTCCATGGGGCCACAGAGAGTCAGAAACTTGGACATGACTGAGAAACAAAGCATGCTAACAATGATACAAGTGCATATGAATGTCAAATAATACAAAACAACTACAAAAATATGTGTGTATGTCAAGTAACTGAGACAAATTTTCAGTTCAGGGATTTGATCTGTTTTTTGTTGTCTTCTGATTCAGAAAAAAGCAAAGATGCTAACCTATATTAAAAAAGTGATGTTGAAAAAGTAAATGAATAACTTTTTTGATATTTCACAAAATCTTTACTTAGTAATAAAAATGTAATTTCCAATGGAAAATAAATTAAATAAATAGAGTTGATGATGGAAAATAAAAGGCATGTTGATTTCCATAGCATTATAGATAACATGATTTATATAAATGTCCATATCTTAATTTTACTGTGGAAAGAGATGCCGTGAAAATGTAACTTAATGGTTGGTAAAATAGCACTATAATACTTGATATTCAGAACCATATTCACTTTATTCCATACAAAGCTCACAAACTCTACTTTATACTGGGTTATGTCAAAATATTATCAAAGTATATTTTAGTTCAGAAAGTATAATATGGGTCCTGTTTTCTCTTAAGTGGTAAAAACAGTTTTACTAAGAAGCTTGCTGCATACCTCTCATTTTACTACACCTGCAGCAGGTGACTCAGATTCCTAAAATGCTGTCGTTTTCCCTGTACTAAAAGGTTAGGTCCTTCAATAGCCATGTAAGCCATAGGAACCTACAAAGACCTTGCATATTTTATTATGTTACAGTATTTATCAACTGGTATGTTTGTAGCTATTTTCCACATGCAGTGGTGAGAAAAGCAAATAGAACTTTATTATTTCTAATAGTTTTTTTCGTAGAGTCTTTAGGCTTTTCTCTATATAAAATGAAGTCATCCATAAATTGTGACAGCTTTACATCTTCCTTCCCAATTTGAATGTCTTTCATCTCTCTCTCTCCTTTTATTTTTTGCTTAATTGCTCTGACTAGAGCTTCCAATACATTGCATAAGAGTGGCAAGAGTGGGCATCTTTTTCTTGTTTCTGATTTTAGAGGTATTGTTTTTGTTCTTGAAAGATGCCTAATTATAAAAAAAAGGAAATAAAAACAATTTCTTCTGCTTTTCTCCCTATGATATTCAGAAAATTGTAGTATAATGCATTTTTAAGCAAATTAAATCCCATGTTATTTCTTAAATAAATGTCTTAAATGTCTTTCATGCCTTTAAATACGTATATACATAATGTGTTTTCATTACTATATAGTATAAACTAAGTGTATACACACACACACACATATATATATACTGTATAGTATAAACTTTTACTTAGCTAAGCACTGACTTTATTTTCATTATTTAAAATTTTTATTTTTGACCAGGTAGTTCATTCACATGATGCTCAATTCAAATGTTACAGAAGGATATACAATAAAAATTCTCTCTCCTATCTCTGGCCCCCAGTTTCCCTCCCCAAAGCAACCTATGTTCATAGTTTTACTCACAAAAATATTCCATATCTTCTGCCAATTCAGCATCATCCATCGCAGTGATACAAGCTGCCTTTGCACTGAACTCTAAACTTTCCCTAAAGTTCTAAACTACTAATGACAAGAATCAAATGTAGAGGTACAAGACTCTTCCAGAGAGTCCAGGAAGAATAGGGTTACGAGTCACAGGACTGGCCAACACAAAAAGTTTAGTTAAAACTCTCAAGTTCCACAGATTTTTTTTTTTAAAGAAGAGAAATCACCATGAATTGTATTATCCAAGAGAATGCCATTAACATCTTGATGAACTTGCTTCTAGACAGCAGTTTGCAAATCCATACACATACAGTATATATACAGTTTTATATAAAAGATATCAAATTAATTTTTTTCTCCCTCAACACTGATAATACACATGTATCATGTCAGCTAGGTCATCATATTTAATCGCTGTTTAGAATTTCATTGTATGTATCTACCATCAAAATTTATATACCCAACTTCTTAATGATACGATTTTAGTTGTTAAATATTTTTGCTGTTACAATCACACATTTTGATCAATATTCTTGACTTATTATCCACTTGGTTAGTTATCTTCTTAGAACAAATTCCTAGAAGTAAAACTTTTGGGTCAGAATATTTGTACACTTAACATTTTGATGCCATTAAACTATCTTCCAGAAAGATTGAGCTAATTATACTCTGATGATCTTGCTTTTTTAAAAAATAAGTAATTAATTAACTTTGGGCTGCACTAGATCTTTATTGGTGCATGTGGGTTTTCTCCAGTTGTGGTGCATGGTTTTTTCATTGTGGTGGCTTCTCTTGTTGCAGAGTCCAGGGTCTGGAATGTGCAGGCTTGGGAGTTGTGGCTGGCTGGCTTAGTTGCTCTGAGGCATGTGAGATCCTCCTAGACCATGGATAAAACCCATGTCCCCTGCACTGGCAGTACGTCTCTAACTGCAACTCCCAGCGGAGCGGCGGCCCGGGCGCCCCATCCTCCACAGATTCTTAATACTCTTTATTTTCTCCTTCTCTGGCAGAATTTCCCCTGTGGCTCAGCAGTAAAGAATTTGCCCACAATTCAGGTTTGATCCCTGGGTCAGGAAGATCCCCTGGAGGAGGGCATAGCAACCCACTCCAATACTCTTGCCTGGAGAATCCCATGGACAGAGGAGCCCGGTGGGCTGCAGTCCATATGGTTGCAAAGAGTCAGATGTGACTGAGCAACTGAGCAGGCATGCATGCATGAAATAAATCTATGTATTTTCTTTATTGAAAAGTAAGACACTCTGTATGTACCTCTTACCATGGTGCCTCGGTTTGCCTGTAGAGTGGAAAATCTAATTTTACATTTGTCAATAATGGTTTGTTTATGGAATTGCTTATTTAACAGCATCTGACTTTATTGAGTATAACTACCAGTGTTTTAATGTTCAGAAGATTCAGAGAGGGATATAAAAAAATAATAAAATAAAATAAAGGACTTTTGAAAATGGTGTTTTGGCTATGTATAAATCTTTTTATATTGAAAATTTTGGCTCACTTGGGCATCCCAGGTGGCACTAGTGGTAAAGAACCCACCTGCAATTGCAAGAGACATAAGAGACTCAGGTTTGATCCCTGGATCAGGAAAATCCCCTGGAGGAGGGCATGGAAACCCACTCCAGTATTCTTGCTTGGAGAATCCCATGGACAGAGGAGCCTGGTGAGTTACGGTCCATGGGGTCTCAAAGAATCAGACACGACTAAGGCAACTTAGCAGTGATGCACAAAGTGCTTTTTAGAGTGAAATATATTTATTCATCTAAAAGGATACAATTAACTAAGGAAAAAAAGAAAAACCAACTAGTGACGATTTATTCTATAGTAACAAGTTTTACATTCCAAACTCAAGAAATAATTCAAATAACCAATTATCATTATAAAGCATAAAAATTATAATTAAAAGAATAATTAAGTCATTCGAAAACTCATCAAGTTATTATAAAAGGGTTCTCTTTACCTGAAATATTTATATAGTTTTTTTAATATATTAGAAAAAATGTTTTTAGACTTTGCATTTAATTAGTCTTTTGGGGATTTTGTTTGCTGAAAAATTATCAGTGCAAATGTAAAGTTTCAAAACATGAAAGTGATTAGTGCCCTCATGTTTTAAAAACACTGAATGTTACACTAATTGGAATTGTTAAAGAAAAGTTAGTAAAATATTTTCCCAGTAGAAAATTTATATATTAATTATTGAAAAATATAATTGTAACATTTAATATTCCCTTACTTTTTTCTACAGGGTATTTTCACAAGTTATTTTTCCCTTTGAAAATACTTTTCAATGAGTTCATATTTTAGGTAATGCCTGAAAAGAACTTTTGTACTAATAGTTTTAAAAATATTAAATTTACATGTTCACAAGTGTTTGCCAAACACACATCTAACTATACTATATTATTATATAATTTATCAAAAATTAATTATATAAAATATTTAACTGTTCTCCTATAATCCTTAGTCTTTATTTAGTGCCTCAGGTTTTAAAATATTTTTAAAATTTTAAAACAGATTTAAAATTACAGAAAAATTGTGAACATAGTCTCCATGTATCTTGTATCCATTTTCCACCATTATTCACATATTATAATAGTATCATATATTTTTCACAAGTAATGAACAACTTTTATTACATTATTATTATCTTTCAACAGTTTATTCATGTTTATTCATAGTCCCATAATTTTTACCTAATATTATTTTTCTGTTTCAGTATCCCCTCCAAGAAACTATATCACATTTTGTCATCCTGTTTTCTAGGTGCCTGTTAGCTGTCACAGGTTATAACTCTGTTTTTAATTAGTACATTGTTCCTAGGAACTGCCTTAGTCTTCTCCAGGCTGCTCTCTCTCTCAGTCTCTCTCTCTCCTCCTCTTCTCTCTCTCTCTCTGTTTCTCTACTTCTGTCTCTGTCTCTCTAGTCTAAAGTGTGGAGCTTGAATCACATAATTTTTAGATAACATGGAAAATCATTATATAATCATTTTAACATATTTGGATATTGCACAGCATTTTATGTAACTAAAGATATATTCTTAAATTTCTTTCCAAGTGAGTCGAATAATTCAGAATTTGTACTGTTAGGTCAGTTATCCTAGGTTAAGATACATTGTAGCAGCAACCGATTTTAAAATGTAAATAGCTTTTAACAGGGCTTCCCAGTGGCTCAGTGGTAAAGAATCTACCTGCAATGCAAGAGTCCTAGGAGACACAGACTCGATCTCTGAGCGGTAAAGATCCCTTGGAGGAGGGCACGGAAACTCACTCCAGCATTCTTGCCTGGAGAGCCCCATGGCCAGAGGAGCCTGGTGGGCCATGGTCCATAGCGTTGCAGAGTCGGACACAACTGAAGCAACTTAGCACATGTGCACACGCAGCTTTTAACAACAAAGATTTTCTTTTCATTCATTCAGCATGCCCATTGAAGGTCATTACATATCTTCTTCACTTTGGGAACTTGCCCAAGGGATATGCACTAGCTATGAAACTGCCAGCCTTTGGGGCAACGGAGAAGGATAAATAGCACCATATGATGGCCCTAATGAGTGAGACAGACAAGCAAACAGACTGCTGAAATATAGTGCAAATAACCCAGTGATGGAAAGATAAGGGAGGTTATGGAAGTCTCCCTAGGTTAGTGAATTTCTAGACAGAATATCAAAAAAAGTAAATTAACTTAGCACTAAAGAAATGCAAGAGCCCTCCAGGCAAAGGGAGGAATATATCTAAGTGAAAAAAAGGTGACAGTATCTCATCCCTTAGGGAACTGTGAGTATTTGACAATGCTAAAGGGCAAATTGGTCTTCCTGGATGGCTCAGCTGATAAAGAGCCCTCCTACCAATGCAGGAGATGTAAGAGACTTGAGTTCAGTCCCCAGGTCAGGAAGATCCCCTGGAGGAGGGCATTGTAACCCCCTCCAGTACTGTTGCCTGGAGAATCCCATGGACAGAGGAGCCTGGTAGGCCATGGCCCATAGGGTTGTAAAGACTGAACAATTTAGCATGCACACAAAGGACAAATTGGGAGGATGAGAGAAAGGATAGAGGAACTTAGACTAGTTGCATTGGTTTTTGTACATTACCTTGTGGATTTGAAAATGGTATCTGTGATTCCTGATGAAGCCATCTCTTAAAAATATTAATATTAAATATGAATTTATTGCAGATTATGAACTTGAGGCATCAAACAGCTGACAACATTCATTCTGCTCTTCCGACAAATAAACACTATTGACATGGAGAATGCGAGGCAAGAAGTATTCATTTCCAGAAAGGAAAAGTGGGCAGGGAATGTGCAGTGGTGACAAAATTGGGCAGATTTTGGACTTCAGTGGTGAGACATGGAGGACTAGGGTCCTATAGAGGAGATTTTGAAGATGTGGCTGGCAGGATTGTTTCTCTCCATGCTTCATGGGTATTCTTTTAGAATTTCTTCAGTCTGTGAGCAGATGGGAGGTCAGGATGAAAAAAAAAAAGAGAGGAATAAAGATAAGAAATTCTTTGTGTCCCAAAATAACGGCCCAGGTTCTGTGGATCTGAAAAATAGCATGACTGAGATCCCTAAGTGTTCTTTAATCTCAGAGTACAGCACATAATTTAATAGGAAGGTGAGCCTCTGTTTGTCCCCAAGGAGCCAAATGGTTGGTCAAGACCAACTCCAAGTGATGACTACATAGGAGTCAAGGCTGAGGGTTGACTGAATCTTTGGGAGACTAGAATTGTGTATAAAAGAGTCCTTTGGGGCATTCATCTCTGCCAATAGGGCTGAAAGTCTTTTCCTACTTGAGCTGAAACAGACTTTACTGTGCTGAGAGGACAAGTTCAGATATTAAGGACATCACCCCTCTCTTCCCCCTTACACACACACTCACACACACACACACACATACACACACACAATGATGTGAGACTAAGTAAATGACAGAGGCCAGTAGAGAGCCAACTTCCAAAAAAGAAGGTCTGTGTTTTCCTTACAGACTGAAGAGGAAAATTCCATAGGCATGAGAGTCCTGGACAAGAGATACAGTCAAATAGAAAGAGGAAAGTGAGCCTAAAACAAAACTGCAATAGGATCTGACTGAGATTTCAATCCCTTGTTGGTCAGAAAGACTGTCAGATGAACAAGTAAAATGTAGAATGGACTGAATTAGCCCCAGAGGAAATTCAGAGTAAAATTCCAGATTGATATATAAAAATAGAGTTGATATGTGCAAACCTGAGACTCGTAGACTGCATATGTTAGGAAATGTTGTACTCATCACATGAGCTAGGCAGTCTGGATATTATTGTGGAAGCCAGAGGAAGATATCAAGGGACTGGCATTTTTGAAAAATCACTTGGCCTGCATTATGGATGATGGATTGTATAAAGAATGGATAAAGGTTATATGGACAATGGGGTTCACTGGGTCACTGGCACAAAAAATTTTATTCTTGGTGTTTTATGGGGCACTTTTTTTTTCACAAGAAGCAAAATTTAAGCCTATTTAAAAATTATAAACATAATACCCCTTTCAATATAATTCATCATTGTTTTTATGAACTCCATTGGTCATGTTTGATTTGGTTATACCGAACTATATATGCTAAACAATCAATCTTATTTGTGTTTGATTATTAGAAGATATAATTAGTTTAGGAATTCCTTAGATCTTTTCCCAACTTCTAATAATTTATTTTTATATCTATAGAGTGTTAATGTCTTTATGATTTCATTCTCACAAAATTGCCCAAGCAATATGTTTAAATATGTTGCCATTTTTGTTCAGTCCCTAAGTCATGTCCAACTCTTTGAGACCCCATGGACTGCAGCACACCAAGCTTCCCTATCCTTCACTATCCCCCCAGAGTTTGCTCAAATTCATGTCCACTGAGTTGGTGATATCATCCAACCATCTCATCCTCTGTCAACCCCTTCTCCTGCCCACAATCTTTCCAGCATCAAGGTCTTTTGCAATGAGTCAGTTCTTCACATCAGGTGGCCAAAGTATTGGAGCTTCAGATTCATTCCTTCCAGTGAATATTCAGAGTTGATTTCATTTAGGATTGACTGGGTTGATCAATCTTATTGTTGTCCAAGGGACTCTCAAGAGTCTTCTCCAGCACAACAGTTCAAAAGCATCAATTCTTCAGCACTCAGACTTCTTTATGTTCCCACTCCTGCAGCTATACATGACTGATGGAAAAATCATAGCTTTGACTATATGGACCTTTGTTGGCAAAATAATATCTCTGCTTTTTAATATGCTGTCTAGGTTGGTCATAGCTTTTTTCCAAGGAGCAAGCATCTTTTAATTTCATGGCTGCAGTCACCATCTGCAGTGATTTTGGAACCGAAGAAAATAAAGTCTGCCAGGATTTCCACTTTTTTCCCTATGTATTTGCCATGAAGTGATGGGACCAGGTGTCATGATCTTAGTTTTTTGAATATTGATTTTTAAGCCAGCTTTTTCACTCTCCCTTTTTAACCTTCATCAAGAGGTTCTTTAGTTCCTCTTTTCTTTCTGCCTTTAGAGTATTATCATCTGAATATTGTTCTCCTGGCAATCTTGATTCCGGCTTGTAATTCATCCAGCATGGCATTTCATATAATGTACTCTGCATATAAGATAAATAACTAGGGTGAAAATATATAGCCTTGACATACTCCTTTTACAATTTTGAACCAGTCTGTTGTTCCATGTCTGGTTCTAACTATCGCTGCTTGACCTACAAACAGGTTACTCAGCAGGCAGGTAAGGTGGTCTAATAAGCATGTGGTAATATTTATCAATAATTAGCCTACAAAATAAAACACTTTTGAATTATAGTATTTAGCTTCAGTTCCTATATATGATTGTCACAACCCTAATTTTGACATTTTGTTAGTGATAAT
Organism: Antilocapra americana; assembly: GCA_007570785.1. Taxonomy (NCBI): domain Eukaryota; kingdom Metazoa; phylum Chordata; class Mammalia; order Artiodactyla; family Antilocapridae; genus Antilocapra; species Antilocapra americana. The sequence continues at coordinate 46,227 of ML661240.1, forward strand.
TTTCAGAGATCATATATACACCTAGTAGACAGTTTGGTCTATGAATTATATGCCATTACTCTATTTACTCTTTATATTTAATTATTTTCTTTTCATTATATTATAAATATTTATGTAAGGTATGTAAAGAAAATGATATATTATTGGTTAAATATTCAAAGACATTCCTTATTCTAACTCTTTAACTTAAGTATTGACTATAGATAATTTTCTAGCTTAAATATACTAGCTTGATACTGCTAATATTTATTTTGGAAGCTGTTTAACTTTAGCATATCTAAAATAGTAATAAAAATAGATACTGAAGTAATTGATAGCACTGGTTTTATAATATGTTGCTACTGATTGAGAGATATACTGTGTCACAGGCTGATGAGAAACAAGCATTGTAGGCTGGGTGGATTATCATCTCTGGATTATGGATTGCCTGAGTAATCTTATAACTGACTGGCATCTCTAACTGAGGAAGTATATTACCCTGGGCTTTGTTTCCTCTTCTATAAAATGGGGCCTACAAACTCACCTATTCAGAAAGTTGTTGAGAACAAACCTTGACTTGAGCTGAGACATACCGAAATGAAAGAAATGTGAGAGCAATCAATGCATATATCTGGAGAAAAAGCTATTGAGACAGGATCATATTTGGCATATTCAGCTATCTAGAACACAGTGAGCAAGGCTGGGAATAACGAGAGATGATATGTGTAGAGAGGTGACTGCTTACACACAGAAACCATAAAAGCTACTTGAAATCTTTTGTACCTATGCACATCACAACCTGTATGACCTCCTGAGAGCACTTCTTCTGGAAAACTAAAATGCATATAAACAGTTATACAAGAAAAAAGCAAAAGCACTCATATAAAGAAATTCTAACAAAACTTAATATACACCTTTAAACATTCAGGAATATACTGAAGTGCTACAGACAAAAATTTGAGGACATTTATAACACAATACCTGAAATAAATATTTTAAGTTCATAAATTACAATTCACATATTCAGAATAGAAATACACAAATAGCACAGAGATATGAAATGAGGACTCAGAGACTCAGGGAAGAAGTTGAAGAAGAAAATTAAAATGATCTCAAATCAGCTTAGAAGTACAAAGAATAAAGAACAAATTGTACTTCAAGAAAAAAGAGACACAATTAAAAAACGAGTAGGTAAAGAGAGGGTAAGATAATTTTTTTTAAAAAATTGAAGAGATAAGGGAGTAGATATGGAAGACTTTCAAAGAATATTGAACACATGTGTAACAGGAATTCCTGAAGATAAAAAGCAAATATTGCCATAGAACTAACATTTTAGGGTATAATTTGGTGATGGCAGTGATATTAGCAGAGTAAATGAGCTTCCCAGGTAGCTCAGCCTCTAAAGAATCTGCCTGCAATGCAGGAGACCCTGGTTTGATTCCTGGGTTGGAAAGTTCCCCTGGAGAAGGAATAGGCTACACGTGTACTCTAGTATTCTTGGGCTTCCCTGGTGGCTCAGATGGTAAAGAATCTTCCTGAAATGTGAGAGACCTGGGTTCAATTCCTAGGTTAGGAAGATACCCTGGAGGAGGGCATGACAACCCACTCCCATATTCTAGCCTGGAGAATCCCTATGGACAGAGGCTTCTGGTGGGCTACAGTCCATGGGGTCACAAAGAATGAGACACGACTGAGCGACTAAGCACACACACAGCAGAGTAAATACTTCCAAAAATTCACCTGCCCATGAAAGCAATGGAGAAGATCAAAAATAGAAAGAATCACCATTTTAAGAACTCTGAAAATTAGCCAAGGCTTGTAGTAATTTGGAGAGTGCTCAAGATGATTGAATATCTGTAGGAACAGTGTCTTTGTGACAGGTTTATGTGCCTTAATGACTTTTCCTATACTTCAGTTAAAGCAGTAGTCTTGGAAAAACAATAGTCCACATTCCTAAGATCAGATTAAAGGGAGCAAAATGAAGCTGGAGTTCTTTCAAACTGTTGTGGTCAATAAACTGTCACTGTTTGACCTGCGTTGTGGTTCCCTGGAAGACCCCACTCAAGTGTCTTATCTGTACTTGACCTATACTCTGTGCTAAAAGTCTCTAACCACAGAAAGTTTTAGAAAACATTTCTATGTCAATATTTTAGCACTATAGCTGTGTGAGTTAATGAATAAGGCAAATAATAGACTAACCAAGAGCTTAACAGAGAAGATGATGGATGAAATATCTACAGGGGCTTTTCCAGCGCCATCGGCTCGCGCCGCCGCCCTGAGTCACTGCTGCGCAGCTCGGCCGCCGGCTCCCGCGCTCGCCTCCGATATTTGGCATTTGTACGACATGGCAGACATCGACAACAAAGAACAGTCTGAACTTGATCAAGATTTGGATGATGTTGAAGAAGTAGAAGAAGAAGAAACTGGTGAAGAAACAAAAATCAAAGCGCGTCAGCTGACTGTTCAGATGATGCAAAATCCTCAGATTCTTGCAGCTCTTCAAGAAAGACTTGATGGTCTGGTAGAAACACCAACAGGATACATTGAAAGCTTGCCTAGGGTAGTTAAAAGACGAGTGAATGCTCTCAAAAACTTTCAAGTTAAATGTGCACAGATAGAAGCCAAATTCTATGAGGAAGTTCATGATCTTGAAAGAAAGTATGCTGTTCTTTATCAGCCTCTGTTTGATAAGCGATTTGAGATCATTAATGCCATTTATGAACCTACAGAAGAAGAATGTGAATGGAAACCAGATGAGGAAGATGAAATTTCGGAGGGACTAAAAGAAAAGGCCAAGATTGAAGATGAGAAAAAGGATGAAGAAAAAGAAGATCCCAAGGGAATTCCTGAATTTTGGTTGACCGTTTTTAAGAATGTTGACTTGCTCAGTGATATGGTTCAGGAACATGATGAACCTATTCTGAAGCACTTGAAAGATATTAAAGTGAAGTTCTCAGATGCTGGTCAACCTATGAGTTTTGTCTTAGAATTTCACTTTGAACCCAATGAATATTTCACAAATGAAGTGTTGACAAAGACATATAGGATGAGGTCAGAACCAGATGATTCTGATCCCTTTTCTTTTGATGGACCAGAAATTATGGGTTGTACAGGGTGCCAGATAGATTGGAAGAAAGGGAAGAATGTCACTCTGAAAACGATTAAGAAGAAGCAGAAGCACAAGGGACGCGGGACAGTCCGCACCGTGACCAAAACGGTGTCTAATGACTCTTTCTTTAATTTTTTTGCCCCTCCTGAAGTTCCTGAGAGTGGAGATCTGGATGATGATTCTGAAGCTATCCTTGCTGCAGACTTTGAGATTGGTCACTTTTTACGTGAGCGTATAATCCCAAGATCAGTGTTATACTTCACTGGAGAATCAATTGAAGATGATGACGATGATTATGATGAAGAAGGTGAAGAAGCGGATGAGGAAGGGGAAGAAGAAGGAGATGAGGAAAATGATCCAGACTATGACCCAAAGAAGGATCAAAATCCAGCAGAGTGCAAGCAGCAGTGAAGCAGGATGTATGTGGCCTTGAGGATAACCTGCACTGTAATAGCCTAAACACAACTATTATTTACTTACAGCCTTATGTTTTTGTATTTTCTTGGTAGACTCAGAAGTTTTTTTTAAAGGAAAGGAACTGATATTTTAAAGACCAAATTTGTTCTGTTTAGCATTTTAACTAGTTTTTCTGCAGCCGCATCGAATGCACAGCATCTCAAGCATGTCCGTCCGTTGCTATATAGTTTGGTTCTTCTTGGAGTATTTTTATTGTGTAACTGTTAGATTAAAGCTATGAAAATGAACAGAACTGTGAAATGAACCAGATTTTTTTGTCTTGCTAAGTTTTTTCCTGAAGAACCAAAGTATTTTTTCAGCTGGTTGAATGGGTTTAAGTTTGCTTGCAAGAGCTGTGCCTTTCATTATTTTGTTACAGAAATACAATGACTTACATTAAGACAATTCATCGTTTAAAAAGCAAAACTTGTCAAGACAAGTATATGGTTAAGAATTTCCAGTAAGACTACACCTGATAATTTAGATTAACAGGTTTCTGTATGTCAGGTGACATTAGTTACTATAAGAAAAACTTACTAACAGTATGGCTATTGGTTATCATAGGGAGGTGAATAAAACCAATATTTTCAGAAAAAAAAAAAAAGAAATATCTACAGGGGATTTGAAGAGCACCAACATTTTCTGGGAATCTAGAGGGCTGCTCCCCTGCATATCTTTGTGAGTATGATCAAGAAACACTTGAAGATCTTATGCTCTCACTTCTTACTTAAATTGATGCTATGTAAAAAAAAAAAAAAATGAAGCAGAAACTAAAAATGAGTAAAAAGTCATGCAAATAATAGCGTAAGAGAGCCAGAAGCACTACAGAGGAATGATTTGTACTGTATACAGAAGAAAGCTCTTGATAGAGGGATAGAGAGGCTGACAAAAAATGTGTGATGTAAACTGTGTTCATGTGAAACATATATGAGGAAGCATGTTAGGGAATTAGAATCTATTGAAATGTAGCATTGTATGTGGTGGTGGTGGTATGGTCTTGAAGTCTTACAACCCCATGGACTGTAGCCCACCATGTTCCTCTGTCCATGGGATTTCCCAGACAAGAATACTGGAGTGAGTTGCCATTCCCTTCTCTAGGGGCTCTTCGCAACCCAGGCACTGAACTCAGGTCTCTCTGCATTGCAGGCAGATTCTTTACCGACTGAGCCACCAGGGAAGCCAGTAGCATTTCATTGTATGCTTCAGTTCAGTTCAGTTGCTCAATCATGTCTGACTCTTTGTGACCCTATGGACTGCAGCATGCCAGGCCTCCCTGACCATCACCAACTCCTGGAGCTTACTCAAACACATGTCCATCGAGTGGGTGATGCCATCCATCCATCTTATCCATTGTCATCCCCTTCTCCTTCTGCCTTCAATCTTTCCCAACATCAGGGTCTTTTCCAGTGAGTCAGTTCTTCACATCAGGTGGCCAAAGTACTGGAGTTTCAGCTTCAGTGTCAGTCCTTCCAGTGAATGTTCAGGACTGATTTACTTTAGGAAATTATATGCTTACATTTTATTTAATAAGATGATCTCAGCAATATGTTTCTCTAGGGCTGTTTACAAAAAGTGTCAATATTATTGATCTGAGACAATGATTCTGAAAGATTTTTTTTCACTTATCCAGTGTTAATGTTAGATACCTTGTCTCTTTACAAACAGTTACTATTGAAGTCCTTAAAATAAAAGGCCTAGTCAGTAAAGTGATGTAAAGTATATTCTTTGAAGCAATTCTAGAAAGCCAATGAGAAAGAATATTGATCTGGTGTTAAGAAAAGATATCTATAATTTATCCACTAGAGCTAGTGGAATACAGTATCCTGTTTTTGATCTATTCCCAATTTATAAAATTTATATATTGATTTGCAAATAAAATTATGACTACTTAAAAATGATTTTGTGGTGAACTTTTAGCACTGCTTGAGCAAGTGAAATATTTACATACCTTCAGAAGGAGCTTGAATTTTGCAGCATGTTCCTGCCTGGAATCATAGCCCATTTTAATTAAATCTCATAAAATTTATATACCTAGGGAATATAGTTTTGATTCTGAGAAGCCTTAATTTCATAGTTATAAATATTGCAAGATGGTATGGGTTTATCTGTTTATCATTTATCATAGGTGGAATAGTTCCATATTTCAGGTTATCTATTTATATTTCTTGAATCATGTGCAGTATCTTTTGAAAATGTCAGATTTTAAAATTTATCCAACTGTTACTGCTACTTGTGTCTTTGAGAAGTATCCAATAACTCATACAGACAGAAAAGTACATGAAAGTTAGCATTTGCTCAGCTTTGATACCATTAAATAAGACCCATGTATAGCCCTGGTCTACAAACCCAAATGGATTCCAAGGCCTGTCATGTAAATAACTTAATGAAGAAGGGATATAATAACAGGCAATAGAGATGGAATAGTACATTCTGCATCTAAAAGCATAGAGAGTCAATTTTTAAAAATTCTGCTGACCAAACATAATACAACACCACATCAAATTTGCAAATGCTACTTTAGAAGGCAAATAAAACTACATTGATTATTGTATTAGAGCAGGATAAGCTATGATGCAGTAAAACAAACCCCAAATAGCAGTGGCTTAATGAAATAACATTTTATTGCTTCTTGTGCTACTCTCTAATGTGCTCAGTGAGAGCTCTGTTAAATGCCTTCATTTAAATATTCTAGCTTCTTCCATATTTTGATGCTACCAGCTTCAAGATACAACTTCTTTGGTCATCGCAAAGGGAGAATAAATAAAGTGGATGTTCTCTCAAGTGGATTTATACTTGTGTATGGAATTCAGGTGTATCATTTTTACCCATATTCCATTAGCCAAAAATCAGTCCTACAACCTGATTGCAAGGGTCTCAGGAAATAAAATTCTTCCTGAGAGTCCAGAAAAAAAATGAAATGTATTCTTATACAAAGCTTTGCTGTTGTCAAAATTAGGTTTCAACAAAACATTTCCTTTAAATAGTGACTACATTATGCTTCAAAATTGATAAATATTAAATTGGTAATTATGTATGAGCAGTAAATTGGAAAAGCAGAAACACAACTAATACACATTATTACTCAAATATTAATTGCAAATTGAATTATATTTTATTCTGGCATTTATAGAATAAATACATTTGTTTAATAAATTATATTATTTTAATTAGCCTAGATTTTCTTATGCTTCAGTACAAACTATCTTAGGATTTGTCAAAACAAAAAAGGTATATAAGGAACCTTTCAGAAGTAGTCATAAAGAACAGTGAATCACCCTCCATTATGAAACATAACCTTTAGGAAATGTGTTCTAATTAATCGTTAGGAGGGTTTAGTTTTTGGTTCCTGATGAGGTTGATGATCTCAGTGCTATAAATTCACCCTGTACCATCTCACAAGCAGACAGGATTTAAGTAAGTCTTTTTTGCATTCCAGAGATCTAAAAAATTAAATTCACTTGCTAAAATTTTGATAATTTTCAGCTTATTAAAGATGAAAATAAACTAACATAGTTAGAACAAGAGAGATATCTAAAAATACTATCAGGAAGGTGATTCCAGTATGAACAGAGGATTCAAAGGACACCATAGCTTATTAGTTTTACTAAACTTTTGCCTGCTATAAACATGAGACAGTATGGGTTTCAGCCTACTGATAGACATGCTATGGGCCAGGGATGCCGGAGGCACTCACCTGGGCCTGCATCACTTTTTTCAAACCCCTACAGAACTGTCACAATAGGGCCAGCGTTGTGTCTGGACCAGCCTTTGTGGTTCTTTCAATGACTGCAAGGTACCCTTCAGCAAACATCAGGGAATTTTGAGGAAAAAGATTTACTATTACTCATAAATCCTGGATGGTACAGAGCCCCATACAGTGAGGTTAGAGGTGCAGGGGAGAAGGAAACAAGAAAGAATATCTGGGTCTCTGCCTTTATTAGGGTTGAGGGTTGAGTTCCTAGAGTTTTGTGTGTTTACTCTTTGTTGGCTAATTTAAAGCATAAAAACAGGAATTAGGACATTGGAGGGGAGAAACACTCACTCAAACTGTCAGTTATCTAAGTTATGCAGGGCTTTCTGAGAGAGGGACCTTCTTGGATGGAGGCAGTCAACTCCTTACCTGGCTGTTTTCATAGTAACTGTCATTCAGCTGCTGAACAGTTTATTCAAAATGTGTGTCTTTTGAAATGATCACCTCTGCAGTCAAAAGATCAATGTCAAGCACTTATATTACACAGATCAAGATCTGTTGTAAGTTCCTGTTTCCCCCAATATGATACACTTTTTCAGAGTCTTGTTCAATCAGTCGCTCAGTCATGTCTGACTCTTTGTGACCCATGGACTGCAGTACACCAGGCTTCCCTGTCCTTCACCATCTCCAGGAATTTGCTCAAATTCATGTCCATTGAGTCAGTGATGCCATCCAACCATCTCTTCCTCTGCCATCCCCTTCTCTTGCCTTCAATCTTTCCCAACATCAGGGCCTTTTCCTATGACTTGCTCTTCTCATCAAGTGGCCAAAGTATTGGAGCTTCAGCTTTAGTACTTCCAATGAATATTGATGGTGAATTTCTTTAATATGGACTGGTTTGATCTCTTTGCAGTCCAAATGACTCTCAAGAGTCTTCTCCAGCACCACAATTTGAAAACATCAGTTCTTTGGCACTCAGCCTTCTTTATGTACAGCCTCACATCCATACATGACTACTGGAAAAATCATAGTTTTGACTACATGGATCTTTGTCGGCCAAGTGATGTCCCTGCTTTTCAGTACACTGTCTATGTTTGAACGTTTTCAGGCAGTAACCATGTCATTTTTCCCTCCTTGGGTTTTCTTCATTTATTTGTTTTAGTATCCAATGCATCTAGTGCAACAGCTGGTTAAAATCTTCATGAAAAACCAAAAGAGGATGATGATTTGACATAAAAGAAAGCAAAATGAGTTAAGTGTACTGCTTGAGGAAGCTTAACAGACTGATAAAAATAAATAAATAACACCAATAAAGCATGAGAACTTTACTTTCCTTCTTTCTTTCATTTTTATTTTTGCTTTTGACCTCAAAAAGTAGAAGTATTTTTCTGTATTAGTTATCTACAGATGTAACTAATCATCACAAACTCAGAGGCCAGAAACAACTGCATTTATCAGCTCAGTTTCCAGAGGTTAGAAGTGTGGGTTCAGCCTTACTGAGTCCTCTGCTCAGGGTCTCACAAGGCAGTGATGCGTGATGTCAGCTGATCTGTGTTCATTTATTCCTGGAAACCTGGGTCCTCTTCCAGCTCCCATGGAAGTTGGCACAATCCAATTATCTGTGGTTGTTAAGTCTAAAGTTCTGTTTTCTTGAAAGCTATAAGCAGAGGACTGCTTTAACTTCTGGAGGCTGAATTGAGGTTTTTTCCATGTCACTTCCTCTACAGAACCTTTCATAACAGAGTTTACTTGCTCAAGGGTATGATCTCCATGATTTCATGGAATGACCCAGCCCCTCTGAAGAGGGATTATCTGATTAGGTGAGGCTAATCTGATTTTCTTTTCACTGCATCTGCAAAATTCCTTTTGCCATATAACAGGGCATAATCAAAAGACTGACCTCTCATCATATTCAAAAAACCTGCCCACATTCAAGGGACAAGATAATATAGCCATATCCATCATTGAGGGTCATTTTAATTCTGTCCATCACACCCTAGGAGTCAGGCACTAAATTAGCCATGCTTTTGGACTTTGCTGGAAGCCCAGTGATTAAGACTCTTGCTTCCACTGCAGGGGGACTGGTTTGATTCCTGGTCACGGAACTAAGATGGCACATGCCTCATGGTGACACCAAAAAAATAAAATAAAATAAAAGGAAGCTTTTCATATTAAAACAATAAATTAACCCTGCATCTTAGGGTAACTCAGAAGCCTCATTTTGGCATGTTGTTTGCTCATTCAGTGCCTCCCCCAATTTCATCTGATTCTCACTCCCTTTTATCTCCAGTTTACTATATTAAGTCATACACTGCTGCCTGTATGTATTAGAATGAAACTTGATTCATTATTTTGTTGGACTTTATCGTAATGCATGTAAAGATAATGCATTAAGAATTATTTTGTCCTGTATTTTACTTTTTTCTCTATTATTTTTGAAAGATATTTATATTTCCATCTGCACAGGTACTCTCTTCTAAGAGCTCTGTGATGTTCCATGTTGACTATTCACACCATTTCACATAATTCTTTTGGGATTGGACTGTGTCCCATTTCTAGATACTATAAATAATGTGGCATGTTCATATATGTTCTTTGTGGACCTATGTCTTTTGAAGAGATGCCCAAGATGATAAACTCTGCATTTTAGTGTATAGTTTCAACTAATTGCAATATACATTTTAGAGAAAATTTTCAACTCATTGCAATATACAGCACCAGCTTGTCCTCTGCAGTAGTTACACCAAATGACAGTTTCAGAGCCAGTCATGAGGCTTCCAAGAGACCCACATGCATGGAAACATTTGACATTTTCTACTCATCAACAAAACAGATACAAAGTGACATCTCATTGTTATCTTTGACAGATTGAATTGTGTTCCCCAAGAAAGGTATGCTTAAGTCCTAACATCCAGTGCGTCAGAATGTCACCTTACTTGGAAATAGACACGTTATACATGAAATTATTCAACAAAGAGGTCATATTGGAATAACGTGGGTCCCTAGTCCAAAATGATTAATGTCCTTATGGGGATACAGTCATGTGAAGACAGAGTCACTGGGAGATTGCCATGTGAAGATGGAGGCAGAGATCAGAGCGATGGACCTGCAAGTCAAGGACTGCTCGCCATCACCGGAAGCCAGGGGAGCGGGGGATGGGAACACACTCTCCCTGGGAGCCCCTGGAAGGAACCACACATGCCCACCCTTGATTTGACTTCTACTCTTCTCAAAAGTGAGAGAGAACATTTCTGTTGTTTAAGCCACCCAGTTTGTGGTACTTTGTTTCATAGCCCTAGGAAATGAAACCATTGGGTTAATTTGCATTACTATGATTTTTAATATATATATTAGAAATATATATATTTATCCATATCTTCTTACATTTTTTTTCTTCTAGATTTTTGTAAATCAGGTATTTGTGGAATTTCTAATTCTTTGTAAAGAATTGGTGGCCCTATTTCTTTCCGTTTGAAAGTCTTTTTTAAAAAAATGTATACCCATGGCGGATTCATGTCAATGTATGGCAAAACCAACACAATAAAGTAAAGAAAATTAAAAAGAAAAATAGACATCAGTGTCTGCTTTGAAAATTGTAACTATATTGTCTTAATTGAACATATGTCAATTAACTTTGTGCATTACTTTTGGCAAATATATTTGCCAAAATATATTAATTAATGATTGATTTTATATTATGTTTTGTGCTTTAAATGGTTTAAAAAGTTCTATGCATTTCCATCACAAACAGTTTTATACCCTTTCTTTTCTCATGTTTTATTTCAAGAGGGCCTTTAATTCATCTTTGATACCTGACATATGATGTTAGATAAAATTGAGATTCCCTGCTTCAATAAATGGTGATCCATATTTCCCAATACTAGTACAAACAATTTATTTTTCTACATTGCTTTATAGTGGTGACATTTTTCTTTCCTTTTTAAATAAATAATTTTGTTGCATAGTGTACAGACAAAAATATGTAAATCATGATTTTTCACATCATTGAGTTGTTAGTTCTTCATATATTTCCAGTCTGAGTTGTTTGTCACCCATTTATCTTTCTATCCAGACTGTATATAGAGAGACTGATATGTACACACATACAGATGTCTATACAGTATACACAAAACACTACTGGAATTCTTTTTTTTTAATTTAATTTTGTTTATTTTCTTTACATTATCATGTTGGTTTTGCCATACATTGACATGAATCTGCCATGGGTATACATATGTTCCCCTTCCAAAACCCGCCTCCCACCTCCTCCTGATTCCCTCTCCCTGGGTCATCCCGGTGCACCGGCCTTGAGCATCAAACCTGGGCTGGCAATTGATTTCACATATGATAATTTACATGTTTCAATGCCATTCTCCCATATCATCCCACCCTTGCCCTCTCCCATAGAGTCCAAAAGACTGTTCTTTACATCTGCGTTTCCTTTGCTGTCTCGCATATAGGGTTGTCGTTACCATCTTTCTAAATTCCATACATATGCGTTAGTATACTGTATTTTTGTTTTTCCTTCTGGCTTACTTCGCTCTGTATAATAGGCTCCAGTTTCGTCCACCTGAGTAGAACTGATTCAAATGTCTACTGGAATTCTTGAACTTGCTTTGAATTTAGATGAATTTGAAAATTATCATTTTTATAATGATGTCTTTATATTCACATACATATATATTCTTTGAAGTATTTAGAACTTTGATACTTTAATATTTCATAAAGATCCTATACATCCTCTGTTAGAGATAAACCAAGATGTTTGGAATTTGAACATGTGTTAATGTTATGTTTTTCAGTGCTGGTATATATATAAAAAATAGATATATGTTATCTTTATGACTAAACCTGATAGATTTGTTTAGCAACTGTCACAGCTTGTTTGAATTTTCTACATGTACCAGCCATATCAACTGTGAATAATAGTTTTCTTTCCTCTAGATTTTGTCTTTCCCCACCTTTTCTTGTCTTACTGACCTGACTACTTCGATGAGGATATTTTTGAATACAAGTGGGCTATCGCATTTCTTATCTTTCTTTCAGATTAAGAAATCCCCTTTTGTTGATTATAATCAAATATTCTTTCTGTACATATTGGAAAAAAAACATGGGCTTTATCATGATGTAAATTATACTGATTCATTTTCAATACTTATACAAATGAGGGATATCTAAAATTAATCTATGTAGATTCTGGTATAGAATGATGTAAATTGCATTGATTTATTTTCAATACTATACAAATGAGGGATATGAAAAATTAATCCACCTAGATTCTGGTATAGAATTCTTTTTAGATCTTGCTGCATTTAGTTTGTATAATATTAAGTTTAGGATACATCTATGTTCAGGACATTACATTGCCAACAAAGGTCCATCTGGTTAAAGCTATGGTTTTTCTAGTCTTCTAGTATGGATGTGAGAGTTCGACTGTAAAGAAAGCTGAGTGCCAAAGAATTGACGCTTTTGAACTGTGGTGTTGGAGAATACTTTTGAGAGTCCCTTGGACTGCAAGAAGATGCAACCAGTCAATCCTAAAGGAAATCAGTCCTGAATATTCATTGGAAGGTCTGACACTGAAGCTGAAAATACAATAATTTGGCCACCTAATGTGAAGAAGTGACTCACTGGAAAAGACCTTGATGCTGGGAAAGATTGAAGGTGTGAGGAGAAGGGGACGACAGAGGATGAGATGGTTGGATGGCATCACCATCTCAATGGACATGAGTCTGAGTAAGCTCCAGGAGTTGGTGATAGACAGGGAGGCCTGGCTGCTGCAGTTCATGGGGTTGTAAAGAGGTGGACATGACTGAAAGTTTGAACCTATGTTCATGACAGAAGTCTTTCTATGTTTTCTTGTAGTCCTTTTTGCCAGAGTTTTGACATTTTACTAGTTTGTTTTTTTCCCCAAAAAAGGCACAAGTTTTGGCTTTTTGGTTCTCTCTTTTATACTTAGGTATATCAGTTCAGTTCAGTCACTAAGTCACGTCTGACTCTTTGCAAACCCATGAACCGTAGCACGCCAGGCCTCCCTGTCCATCACCAACTCCCGGAGTTCACCTAAATTCATGTCCATTGAGTCTGTGATGCCATCCAATCATCTCATCCTCTGTCGTCCCCTTCTCCTCCTGCCCTCAATCTTACCCAGCATCAAGGTCTTTTCAAATGAGTCAGTTTTTCGTTATCAGGTGGCCAAAGTATTGGAGTTTCAGCTTCAACATCAGTCCTTCCTATGAACACCCAGGACAGAGACTCTCAAGAGTCTTCTCCAACACCACAGTTCAAAAGTGTCAATTCTTCTGCAGTCAGCTTTCTTCACAGTCCAACTCTCACATCCATACATGACCACTGGAAAAACCATAGCCTTGACTAGATGGACCTTTGTTGACAAAGTAATGTCTCTGCTTTTCAATATGCTGTCTAGGTTGGTCCTAACTTTCCTTCCAAGGAGTAAGCATCTTTTACATGGCTACAATCACCATCTGCAGTGAATTTGGACCCCCAAAAAATAAAGTCAGTCACTGTTTCCACTGTTTCCCCATCTATTTGCCATGAAGTGATGGGACTGGATTCCATAATCTTAGTTTTCTGAATGTTAAGCTTTAAGTCAACTTTTTCATTCTCCTCTTTGACTTTCATCAAGAGGCTTTCTGCCATAAGGGTGGTGTCATCTGCATATCTGAGGTTATTGATATTTCTTATGGAACTCTTGATTCCAGCTTGTGCTTCTTCCAGCCCAGTGTTTCTCATGATGTATTCTGCATATAAGTTAAATAAGCAGGGTGACAATATACAGCCTTGACATACTCCTTTTCCTATTTAGAACCAGTCTGTTGTTCCATGTCCAGTTCTAACTGTTGCTTCACATAGGTTTATGTTCACATGAAAATTTAACGTTCATGAATTTCAACTCTTGTTTTTATTATTACTTTTATATCATGTATTTTGTTTCAGTTTGATGTTTATTTTCAAACTGACTAAGGTAGAAAACAGCCACTGAGATTTAGACTTTATTCTTTTCTATAGAATAATTTTAGAACTAAGTTTTTCTCTGGACATGACTTTTATTGCATCACACAAGTTTTATTTGTCATATTTATAATCACCAGTTCAAAATATTTTTAATTTTTTGGACTTTAATTTAGAAATCTATATGTAGTTTACAAAGAACAGGATTTTCACTACCTGCGATAGGGTTTTTATTTTCTAACAACTCTAGATGATTCAGAAGACATGTTTGATTTATTTGCAATCTGCTGAAGTATGTTAAGATTTGCCAAATTACTCACAATTCTATCAGTTTGATAAACAGTATTTGCTTAATTGTACAGGATAGTCACTCTGTTTTTACTTAGTGCAGTGTTTTAAGTTTGTCAATTTTTTTCAAGTATGTTAATCTTCTTGCTTTTATTCTGTATATCTTTACATGCTTAAAAATAAATAAATAAAAGCTCCTTTATTATAAGTTACTGACAGACTTGGATGAAAATCCCCAAGTGTAATTATAGATTTTTCTATTTATCTTTTTAATTCTATCAAATTGTGCTTTATATATATGCAGCTGTATTACCACATACAAACATTTAGAATTTATTTTTTGTTCCTGTGGAAACAGGCCCTTTAATGTAATACTTTGCTGCCTGTAACTCTGGTATTGCTTTCGTTCATTAGGTCATTGTGTTTTGAATTTAGTATAGGACCCAATATTTATTTTATAAAGTATGTTTTGATATATATCTTCCCATTTTTTTCCTTTCAAATTCTTTGCAATCCCTCATTTCTTTTCTGTCTCATAAAAAGTATAGGCTTATCCTTTCTCTTTTATTATAATACAATTCTTTGCTTTCATTTGGAATATTTGGTCAGTATACATATAATGTAATGACAATATATTGGAACTAAACTGGACATATTAAAATACATATACATTTATATATGTCTCTTCCAGACTACTCTCCTTTTTCTTTTAGGTGTCTTCTTGTTAAGAGGTTCCTTTAGTTCATTTCTACCTTTATTATCACATTTGTTGGCATGCTGTTTTAGTATTTTGGAGTTACTCTTCATATTATCATGAGTATTTTAGCCTACTTAATTTGAATAAAAATTATGTTTACCACTTTCAGGAGAATGTGTAAAAACTTAAAAACACTTTAAAGCAACTTAACACTTCATTTTTCTTTTTAGTAAATCCTCAGAGATATTGTTTAGTGATGTTCCTTTAGGTTTTCACACATATATGTGCTCCTTCTTGTTTTTTCATTCTTTTGTCTTTTTACTTCAATCTCAGAACAGTTTTATTCTGCCTCCAGAGTTAATTTTCTTATATTCTTCAATGTATGTAGATTCTGACCAATCTTTTGTCTTTTTCTGTAAATATATTTTAAATTTCCTTTTGTAATTATAAGATACTTTTAGCTAGCTATAAAATTTAACGGTTACATTTTTGAACTTTTATTCTTTAAAGATCCATTGTATTACGGTCCCGATTATTTATTCAGGTAAACTTAGTGGATTGAACATTGCCTCTTGAAAGTTCATATTCACCTAGAATCTTAAAATGTCACTTCATTTGGAAATAGAGTCTTATATATACAACTAACTGAGGATCTCAAGATGAAATTATCCTGGATTCAAGAATGGTCTTAAATCTGATCTATTCACAGAGGGGGAATGGACAGAGACACAGGGAAAATGCAGCCATGTAAAGATGGTGGCAGATACAGGAGTTATGATGACATAAGTCGAAGATGGGAACAATAAAGGACAGAAATAATATGGACCTAACGGAAGCAAAAAATATTAAGAAGAGGTAGTGAGAATACACAGAAGAACTGTGAAAAAAAGATCTACATGACCCAGATAGCCATGAGTCAGCCATCCTGTAATGCAAAGTCAAGTGGGCCTTAGAAAGCATCAATATGGAAAAAGCTAGTGGAGGTGATGGAATTCCAGTTGAGCTACTTCAACTCCTAAAAGATAATGCTGGGAAAGTGCTGCACTCAATATGCCAGCAAATTTGGAAAACTCAGCAGTGGCCACAGGACTGGAAAAGGTCAGTTTTCATTCCAATCCCAAAGAAAGACAGTGCCAAAGAATGTTCAAACTACCGCACAATTACACTCACCTCACATACTGGCAAAGTAATGCTCAAAATTTTCCAAACCAGATTTCAACAGTACACAAACCATGAACTTCCAGATGTTCACGATGGATTTAGAAAAGGCAGGAAAACAAGAGATCAAATTGCAAACATCTGTTGGATCAACAAAAAAGCAAGAGAGTTCCAGAAAAAACATCTACTTCTGCTTTATTGACTACGCCAAAGACTTCGACTGTGTGGATCACATCAAACTGTGGAATATTCTTCAAGAGATGGGAATACCAGACCACCTGACCTGCCTCCTGAGAAATCTGCATGCAGGTCAAGAAACAGCAGTTAGAACTGGACATGGAACAAAAGACTGGTTCCAAATCCAGAAAGGAGTATGTCAAGGCTGTATATTGTTACTCTGCTTATTTAACGTATATGCAGAGTACATCATGAGAAATGCTGGGCTGGAAGGAGCACAAGCTGGGATCAAGATTGCCGAGAAAAATATCAGTAATCTCAGATATGCAGATGACACCACCCTTATGGTAGAAAGTGAAGAACTAAAAAGCCTCTTGATGAAAGTGAAAGAGGAGAGTGAAAATGTTGGCTTAAAGCTCAACATTCAGAAAACTAAGATCATGGCCTCCGGTCCCATCATTTCATGGAAAATAGATGGGGAAACAATGGAAACAGTGATAGACTTTATTTTCTTGGGCTCTAAAATCACTGCAGATGGTGATTGCAGCCATGAAATTAAAAGATCCTTACTCCATGGAAGAAAATTTATGACCAATATAGATAGCATATTAAAAAGCAGAGACTATTTTGCCATGGTTTTTCCAGTAGTCATGTATGGATGTGAAAGTTGTACTATAAAGAAATCTGAGCACTGAAGGATTGATGCTTTTGAACTGTCGTATTGGAGAAGACGCTTAAGAGTCCCTCAGACTGCAAGGAGATCCAACCAGTCCATCCTAAAGGAAATCAGTCCTGAATATTCTCTGGAAGGACTGATGCTAAAGCTTAAACTCCAATACTTTGGCCACTTGATGTGAAGAACTGACTCATTGGAAAAGACCCTGATGCTGGGAAAGATTGAAGGTGGGAGGAGAAGGGGACGACAGAGGATGAGATGGTGCATGGCATCACCAACTTGATGGACATGAGTTTCAGTAAGCTCTACGTGTTGGTGATGGACAGGGAGGCCTCACGTACTGCGATTCATGGAGTCACAAGGAGTCAGACACAACTCAGTGACTGAACTGAACTGAAGTCAAGAAACCCCTGGAGCCACCAGAAACTGGAAGGGGCAAGGAAGGATTCTCCTATGGAACATCCTGCCTGCTCCCTGACTTTGGACCTGCTGCCTCATAAGCTGTAAGGGAATTAATTTCTCATACTTAAACCATCAAGTCTGCATTACATTGTTGTAGCAATCCTAGGAAACTAATACAGGAAATCAATTAATGGCCTTTTTTTGTTGTTTTTCTTCCATGTGGGTGATATCTCTTTCTTCCTCTCTGGCTGCTCCTGGAAATGTTTTTGTTGTTTGTTTTCAGGAGTTTCACTGTGATGTGTTTATGTGCAGTAATCATCTGTGTTTATTTTGCTTAAATACTTGTAGAACTCCTTGAATCTGTAGACTCCTAGATGTCTGTCTACAGTTTTTGAAATCTATTGTCATTAACTCTTTAAATATTTTCCAGCTCCACATTGTGGCCATATCTTTTACCTTGATGAACCTCAAAATCCCTCAAATATCTTAAAAGTGGTAATGAGGAAAAAGAGAGGAGTTTGGATTGATCAGAACATAGATAATCGGGTCTGTCTCATCAATGGGACAATCTAGTTGTTAAAATGATCCTGGATGGCCTTAAGTGGCTGGGGCCCAAAATCGGGAACTGTTAGCCGTGGTCAGTTAGCTATTGCGCTGCTCTTTCCTATTACATTCTATGTTTGTCTCATCTTCCCTATGCCTCATCAAATTGGCCAACCAATGTTAGTACCCAAGTGAACCTTGGCATTGACTTTTGGGATCAGAGATGCTGATCTGTCCAGATAAGTCAGCACACAAGCCTGTGCCCCCACCTGACAGGTGCTGGACATCCTGTGTGCTCCTGTACCAATGGGAGGCTCCCCATTTTCCCAGAACCGGCTATAGCAGGGGGAGGTCTCTAGGGCCAGGCTGATGATTTGGGGTACTCTGCTGCAAGAAGCACTTGGGGACCGCTATGACAGGTAAGTAAAGTGAGTAATGGAGATGTCAGCTCAAGATCTGTCTCCTAAGTGCAGTTGGGGGAGATGCCTCTGTAAACAGCTGGCAATACCTCTGCAGCTGCCACACTGGGATTAGTTGTGCTTGGTATTATTCTAGATCCTTTCCTGAGTGATATTCAGAGTCCAAGCCTTGGCTGAGCCAGCTAGAGTATCACTTTAAGTTACCAAAGGCCCTCCTCTGGACTCCAAATATGGTAGGTGTCCTGTGGAACACCCAAAATGTCCAAAGGTGGTTATTCAGTGGTTGAACACTGAACATCCAAGGTGCTTCAAACTGTGAGATGCTCACAGATGCTTCTATCAGAACACCACATGGCAAGGAAGTACATGCCCACATTTTTAGAGGAAGATGAGACAGAGGGGCAGACCCTAGGGGAGAGGACTGTGCCCTCTCATGGACTGAGGATAATTTATTCTGCTTTTCCAATAACCACACACAAATTAATAATGACAGAGAAGACAGACGAAGGGGTCAAGAAGAACAGGCCCATTGATTATCCTTGGGAGGAGGGACTATGTCCACTGTCTTGTCTTGAGTCCCAGACTCTCCTTAAAGACCAGTCCAGGAACTAAAGGAGAAGAAGCTGCCTGTCTTTATATTTAGAGTATGACAGGGAGGTGGTGAGTGCCATCTACACAGAAAAGCTCCCATCCCAAACTAGTAAAAGGTTATCTCTTAGCGCTCCAATCTCCTATGTCAATAAAGGAGACACAAGCTGGCACAATGGTAAAAGAATCTACCTGCCAATGCAGAAGACACAATAGATATGGGTTCGATCCCTGGGTCAAGAAGATCCCCTGGTGGAGGAAATGGCAACCCACTCTAGTCTTCTTGCCTGGAAAATTCCACAGAGAGAGGCATCTGGTGGGCTACAGTCCATGAGGTTGCAAAGAGTCGGACACGACTGAAGAACTGAGCACACATAACATTTAGTAGACATATTTGGGCCCTGGTGCCAACACACTCCTCTCCTCTCTTGTTTGTTGGCCTCATTTATAGAGTCACCCTAAGTCTCACATATTTCCCTGGGACCAGAGAGAAGACAAGCGCTAGATGAACTAAAACTGGTTTTCACTGTGGTTCTCCCACCAGAGCCTTGAATGCAGGATTTACAATTATATGTGTGAGCCACCCCCAAGCTTCTTTCCTGGAGCCCCTGGATCAGATGCACAGGGAATCCAACCCATAGACTTTGGTATAAGTGGCCCCCAGATTCAGCCCAAAGGCACTGACATGAAAGAGGCAACTCCTGGTGGCACACTTGACTCGTCTGACTGAAGCACTTCCGGGGGCAGAGCCGATTGCTCTGCGCACCGAGGTTTCTATTACACCTTGGGTAATGGAAAAAGCTCCCTTTAAAATTGGATCAGCAACAGAGGCCTCCTTATTAGAGTGAAAATTGCACCTACATGATTGAACTAATTTTGACTCTACTGGAGGAAATGAAATACTCACACACTCTGCCATCGAGGTTAACTAGACACAATTTTCAGAAATGCTTCCATCTCTTGCTCAAGAGGGACTAGAAGGAGGAAGAGCACTATTCTCAAAACAATTAACATGATAAGATTTCTTTCCATGGGAAGTGTTCACAGGGTATACAGGCGCTACAAAAGACACAGCTGGTGCTTATTACCTCTATTCAAACAGTCCACTTTCCATACTGTCATTGACTGTGTCCAATAAGTGCATTGGCATGCGACTGTTGGTGGAAATAGAGGATGTCCTTTGAAAAACATTTTCCTGAGGTCTTATTCTTACTGACTCTTGGCCAGGGGCTAATGTGCTAACTACTGAGAACTTTGGAAAATCAGGATTGGAAAACACAAGTTCAAGCAAAGCTATTTTGAGTCAAGAGATGGGAGGAAAATTACCCCACTGGCTGTTACTCTGCCCATCTTGGTGCACCGTGGACTTCCTTCCCAGCTACTGATCAACAGAAACAAGAAAGCAAAGTATAAAACATGTGACCAGCTTAGTCAAGGTGTGTGCAAAATTTCACAACTGCACTTTGTGCGCATTCTTCCCTACCCTTCCCTCACAATACCGAAGGGCAGCTTTACAGAAAGCTTAGGGGACGTGAGTTCTAAAACAATTGTAAAGTTGACTGCCTACCATAAACAACACAGCAAAGTTAGTTCTTATGAAAGATATTAAATTCCATGGAGGTATCTAATTGGCAATTTCTCCACCAAAATTACCAAGTACTGACTTAAAAAAAAATTATTGAATCTTTCAAGGCTATTAAAACTTGGCCAGGCCTACAAAGATCATCATTATAAGGGTATGGGAAATAGGTGAGGGGAATTGCCTTCCAATGTTACTTTTCTAGGGAATCCTTAAGAAAAGTACACAAAACACATCACAGAAGATAGAAACAATAATGAGAATTTCTGTAGCAATGTCAACCAGAGAGTAAATGTATTAGTGTAGTCTTACTGGACCCTCCCAAGAAGCCAGCCCAAGACCTCTAAAGCAACACAGATAGTTACTTTAGAAAAGTTTCCCCTAGAAGAAAGGCAGTAGAGTAGGTGTTATCCCTCTGTAAGACAGCAGTGTAGTGATACACAGAAAAGAAATGAGCCAAATGTATAACACAATTTATATCTCACCAGACTTTAGAGGTCACAGTATTAGAGAATTTCACATTGCTAGTTATTTCTTAGCTATGAAATGAGGAGTCTGTGCACTTGTTAACATGTCTTGCTGCATGTGGGTGAGTAATACTCATAAATTGTTATAAATAGCCAGGGATATGCCCCGAAGGACACATAACATTATTCTACTAATTAAACAGATTAAACAAAATATACTTCTTGTTTGATCTATTTCCCTGAATTTCTCCATCCCATTTCCTCCAAGTGCACAGACTGGCTTGTGCCCTTGTGGGATTCTGGGTCTTAAAGATGCGTTATTCTTGCATCCAAACTGAGACATTATGAGACAACATATGACAGACTAATGCATCTTGGCTCTAGGGGATGGATTGCTATATTCAGTACAAGTGAGGAGATGATGGTCTTTGTATAATGCCCTCTAGGTTGCTTACTTTTATATGGGCTGAAACCCATTGGATCAAGAGCCCTCTGATGGTAAACTGACGTTTTTACATTTCACGTTGTTTTATGAATATAAACTCTGATGCTGGGAAAGATTGAAGGCAACAAGAGAAGGGGACAGCAGAGAATGAGATGGTTAGATAATGTCATGGACTCAATGGACATGAATTTGAGCAAACTCTGGGAGGTCGTGGAGGACAGAGGAGCCTGGCGTATGGCAGTTAATGGGTCACAACAAGTCGGACATGACTTAGCAACCGAGTAACAACAACAAACAAACAGAACTTGCCTGCTAAGTATAACCTGCAAAGCTGCAGCTGGTATCAACTGGCCTTAAGATAAGTGAATATTTGCTAGCTATAAAGACCCCAAGTGGCTACTGCCCTTTGGAGCTCTCTGACTCAAAGAATTCTCAACCTGCTGCTGAATAACCTAATCTCCTAGGTCCCATTTCAGAACAATTGACTTCCGCTTTCTCCCACCCTGGATACAAACCTGTCCTAGTGGCATCCAAGTAAAGGCAGTGTACACTACCATGATTTGGTTATATTTTTTCTCCTTGATCAGCCTCAAAATTCCTCAAACTCCCTGAAATTGCAAACCAGATTAGGACCAAAATCTTTGACTGCTGGGAGATAAGTAGAAAGACATTAATTCTATTGAAATTTCCATGTGGTTTTATATTTTTATAGTTCCTGGATATGAAAAGTAATGTCCAATAAAGAAAGAGAGAAGTCAGGTATGTTTTGAAGAAATGAAAGCTATCAGAAAAAAAGGAAGAGAGGGAGGGAGGGATGGGGAAAGAGAGAAATAAAGGGAGACAAACGAAATGAAATTGTCATATAAGACCACATTGTGCTTGCATATTTGATAGATGAGGTGAGGAGAGACTAACTTCAGTCCTCTTTTAGGAAGTAAGTAGCTATAGACTCAGCCATACATCTGAGACTGACTTTGTAATGAGATTTCAGGAGTATGAACAAGAGCACATGAGTGAACACAGAGTTCTATTACAGTGTACTCAAAAATGATGAACTGTTAATTTAACAGAGTTTTGCATGGAAGTCTAGTCTTTTTCTGTAAGACTGGGTTTTTTAGGAAGAATGATTGGAAACCATTATAGAGGAAGCAAAGCTAACTCCTTCCAGATGCAAGGTTTCTATATTCCTGATCACTCTTAGTAAAGACATATGGGCACGGGTAATAGGCTTGGCTTCAGCAGGAAAAATACTAGCAGTTTCACAAGTTTATTCATTGAGGAAGCAGAAACTGTGTAGAATCATCCAAGAATCATCCATAGGAGCCAAGTTTAGTAAAATATATGTGGTCATCATACATGCTTTCATTGTAATAAAATAATGAGGAATAATCATCTTCCTAAAATCCGGCACTTTGCATTTAATTAACCAAGATTAGAATATTCACTCACATTCTCAGGGGATAGATTTTTGAAAGCAGCTCCTACAGTTTATTCAGCTCCTCTCTGTGTGCAAAAATGATTTTGTTGACACGAAAGATAAGTAGTTAGATCCCTTTTAATAAAAGCACAATCTCATATTGCTTAGTCAGTGTTATAATTATATTCCAAAATAGGAACTTTTGGATATGGCTAAGAAAACATTCTATTAGGGAAACATTTATAGTTATATATGATAAATTTGCACATAATATAAAGAAGATCAGAAACTGAAAACCATTTTTTAAGGCATCAACTTTTTTTCTTTATCTTCAGAAATGAAAATATGAAATTATTTTAAAAATTCTTTGTTTCTGGAAGTAAAGTACAGGAAAGAAATAATGAGTTTGACATATATTAAGCAAAATAACACCTCTTGTGATTTTGGAAAGTATAATAAAAATGATTATGAAAAAGGATAACTTATTTCACTTTATATAGCTGAAGGTGGGGGGGACTGTGTCTCACTTATAAGAATGTTGCACATCTTCCTCCCACTTTGAGGGTGAGCAGTGTAGCCTTAGAGGGGAAGAAATACACAGACCTGAAGAAATATATTACAGTACTTGAGTGTATAAATCAGAAACATACACAAAAATGTTAGAGCTGGGTCTAAGAAGAAGCAAAATACTGGAATCACATTGCAAGTTTGATTTAAAATTTTAGAGAAAATAAGGGCAAAGACAAATCTAGAATAGTTTCAGATTCAGAATCAATGCATTAGGCAGACACTTATCAGGAGCTGGTAATTACTAGGGCTTCCCACGTGGCTCAGCTGTAGAGTCCGCCTGCAATGCAGGTGATATGATTAAAATCCCTGGGTCAGGAAGATCCCCTGGAGAAGGACATGGTGACCCACTCCAGTACTCTTGCCTGGAAAATCCCAACGACAGAGGAGCCTGGCAGGCTACAGTCTGCCAGGGGTCACAAGAGCTGGACACGACTTAGTGACTAAAACCAAAAACAAAGAACTCAACAACAAAAAAACTTAACAACAAAAGAAAAATAATCCAATTAAAATAAACTCTCCAATTCAACAACACAAATGCAAACAATCCCGTTAATATATGACTGAAGGACTTGAATAGACATTTCTTCAAATAAATGACTAACAAGCATGAAAGGAGGCCTAGCATCACTAACCATTAGGAAACTACAAATCAAACCTATATTGAGTACCAGGTCACAGCCACTGGGATTCCTATAAATTTGTTTTCTAAGTGTTGGCAAGGATATAGAGAAATCGGAACCCTTGTACATTGCTAGTAGGATTCTAAAAATTTTCAGCTGATGGAGAAAACAATTTTAGTGACTCCTTAAAATATTAAATATAGAAGTATTACATGATCCTGCAATGCCTTTCTTAGGTGTATATATCAAATATTTGAAAAAGAGTGAAAGTAAGTTGCTCAATCGTGTCCAACTCTTTGTGACCCCATGGACTGTAGCCTGCCAGGCTCCTCCATCCTTGGAATTCTCCAGGCAAGAATACTGGAGTGGGTTGTCATTTCTTTCTCCAGTTGAAAACTGGTACTCAAATACATATAATTCTTAGCAACACTATTCACAATATCCGCATGGTAGAAACATCCCAAATGTCCATTAACAAATGAATGCACAAGCAGATTGTGATATGTGCAAGCAATGGAATATAATTTAGCTATAAAGAAGTATGAAGTACTAATGCATGCTACAATATAAATCAATCTTGAAACCACTGTAAGTTAAAGAACCTAGTCATAAAAGGTCACCTATCATATGATCCATTTATGTAAATAATTCTGTATAACTAAATCCACAGAGACAAAAACACAGATTGGTGGTTGCTAGGGGCTGGAGAGAGTGGGGGTAAGAATAAACTATAAAGCTGCAATCTGGAGAGCATCGAAGGGATTCTTTGCAACAACATGCTTGTTTGGAAGCTGATATTCAGAAATCTCATTTGGTCATAAAAAAAGTCAGTGTTAAGAATGCTACTATATACTACATAGAAATACATATTGGCTATAACTTAAATATAAGGATAGTGCATGCACAGTATTCATTCTTTTAAACACTAATTTTGAATCACACACAAAAGCCTGTTTTATATTAGTGATACATGTTAATGGAATTTAAAAAGTACAGAATATTTTTAAGGATTTTTTAAGAGTGTGAGTAGATAAAATCTAAAGCAATCAGTTAACTGGGTGCCTTGTTTGTCAAGATTACCCTGTTCCCTGGCTAGACAGTCACTGAGCCATTGCTGTATTAGACTGAGTGAATATTAATTTTACTTGCATATTTGGGGAAATGAAAACATATCCAAATACACATGCTTCTTGGCATTTTACTTTCTTTAATTTTCACTTTTTAATCCATTTCCCTTTAAGTCTTTAATCATCTTTTCAGGGAAGATTTTCCTTTTCATTCTGTTCATATGTCTGAGGAATTAACAATCCTATTCTCAGTGGTTTCATGTAATCAAAACCTCCTGACTCAAACACTGTGTGCTATCCGCAGGGAGAAATTATTAAAAGGGCTTTGCAGATTTGTTTAGCACTCTGCTCAGAATATGAAAGTGCAGCCTTTTAAATATCTGAGAAGAGACTGCCAACCTATTACCCTTCTGGAAGAACTTTTGAACTAGACATTTTCCATTATTTACAGTGTGAGATACTTGGAGTCAGATTTCGGCTAGAAACACTTTTCGGTAATGGATGGCACAAAATGAGGCCAAGTTTATAGGTTTCCTATTCAGAAGCTCGTTAAATTTTTAAAGACTCAGAGCAAACCACAACTTCAGTCAGCCATTTCTTAAAGACCCCTTGAAAGGTTCTCCACAAGAAATAAGTCAACAGACACAGGTCAGACGGTGTGGGCATGAAGGTAGAGGGAGGAGGTGTGAGACAGGAATTTATAGGTATTTTATTTATCCAAATGCTTTCAAGTGACAGGTTTTACATAGCCAAGAGAGCTGTGACTGAATTTGGTCACTTCATTGAAAGATTCGCAGATGATGAGGTAGAGACAGCAAGTCCTATTCTTTCAAAACAATTGCTTATGAAGGAAAGGAAAAAATGCAGCACTAGTTCCAGGAGACCCAGGACGTAGAGGGACACTCACGAACACAGATCTCGGAATGCAACAGATCTGGGTTGAAACCTCAGCTGTGCTGCATGCCACTCATGTGATCTTGGGCAAAACAGTTAACTTCTCAGCAGAAGGGGTAATACGTGCAAAATGGAGCATTTTAATACTACTCTCAAAGTCAGATTATGCTTTGTTGTTTTTGCTGTTGTTTAGTTGTTAAAATGGGTCCGACTTTTTTGCGACCCCATGGACTATATCCCACCAGCGTCCTCTGTCATGGAATTCTCCAGGCAAGAATACTGGAGAGAGGTGCCATGCCCTCCTCCAGGGGATTTTTCTAACCCAGGGATCAGACCCACATCTTCTGTGCCTCTGGCATCGGGAGGTGGATTGTTTACTACTGTATAACAATATAACAATATACAACAGTACAAACTGGGAAGCCCCAGATTATACTTTTTTTACGGATAAATTATTATATGAAACAATGATTATTAATGTTATTATAATTCTTAATGGTTGTGTGAGTTGTTAAAGATACACTTTCCAGGAATGTAATTCATTGTTTTCTAGGTTTGACATGAGTCTTGAAATGACTGGCATCAACACTTTAACAAATTTTTTATAGCACAATCAGAACATCAGATTTCTAGGCTTGGTAGAATACAGGTGACTCTTGAATAACTTGGGACTTGGGGGCACTGACTTTCCTCAAAGTAAAAAATCTACATTTACCTTTATAGTCAGGAATCCCTACCCATGGTGCTGCGTCCTTGGGTTCAACCAACTGTGGATCATGCAGTGTTGTTATATCTATTTAATGAAAAAAAAAAAAAATCAACATATAAGCAGACCTGTGGTTTAAACCCAGGTCATTCAAGGGTTAGCTGTACTTATTTTGTATCTCTAGCTACAAATGTGTGAATTCCTGACCTTGAACTGAGCATATTTATAAGACTGTTAAGAGTTGTACAGACAGAGTTTTCAAGAGAAAAATCAGTGTTGTCTAAAGTACTCAGGCTTCTTTTTAAGCAGACTTGAAGACCAGTCTTTCTTAAGTAACTTCCTAAATCCTCGTGTTGCTTAATCAGTTTAGAATGTTCTAGAAATGATTAGCTACAACCAAAATGTACAGGAGAAGTTAATTTTCCATTATTGAGAGGAATTAAAGAGTTAATTATTTAGGATAGAGAAATAGTTGCTGCTGCTAAGTCTCTTTAGCTGTGTCGACTCTGTGACCCCATGGATGACCCTTGCCAGGCTCCTCTGTCCCTACGGTTCTCCAGGCAAAAATAGTGGAGTAGGTTGCCATTTCCTCCTCCAGGGTATCTTCCTGAACTAGGGGTTGAAACTGTGTCTCCTACTTTGCAGCGGATTCTACCATTGAGCCGCTGGCGAAGTCCATAGAGAAATTAGGTGACCTGAAAGGAAAAGGAGAAGGGTTAAGTGGGAAAGAATTTAAAATACTGCTCTAGCCCTTTCAGACAGGAAAATGAGGAATGTGAACAACACGAGGACAACACAAACACACTTCTTACGCCAAGGTCCCTGAGGTGCGTAGCAGCGGTCCCCAAAACCTAGTAGAGGTGTCTCTACGGCGAAATTCAGACTAGGTTGAAAAAGCAATAGTAATTAAGTTCTGGGACTGAGGCCAGAGTTCAAAACCAAAAACAATTGATAATTGCTGCAATTTATTTTTATTTTTATTTTTTTTTTTTATTATT